>PVHX01012467.1:0-59163 GCA_004024805.1 Geosciurus inauris
TGTCCTGAGTGCTGGTCCCATAGCAGGGTGAAACTCTGAGCCGCTGGTGAAGTCGCTGTTCCACCTTGCGCTGCGCCGTGGCCAAAGTTTGCTCCCTGGTGTTCACCTGTGCCCCCTGGTATGTAGGAAGTTCTGCCGAGTTAGAAGGCGGTCCACAAAGAACAATAGCTGGAGTTCCGCTCAGGAGACGGTCAGTCCACAGTAGCAACTTCTAGCAGTCTCGTGGGGCTGGGCAGGTGCTGGGGCCAGGCACCCTGTGTGGAAGCAGGCCCAGCACACCTGGGGCAAACTCTGCGGCCGGAGCCCCCGCCGCAACTGCGCTCCACCGGTGGGCGCCGAAGTCACGCTGCCCGGGGCTGCCGCTGCCTCCCTGTGGTCCTGCGCATGCACACGAGAGCAACACTCTTGCGTGGGACGGTGAGCCGCAGAATGATGCCAAGAAGCTGGTTGGAAAACGGCACCTCCGCTACTTCCAGCCTTGGGACCGGAGGCCCTGAGCCCTGGGCCGAGGACCCCGCCGCAACTGCGCTCCACCAGTCGACGCCCAAGAGAGGGAAGATATTTCTAACCTAAAGAATACTACAAATCAAATGGACCTAATAGAAATCTACAGAATATTTCACTCCTAAAGTGCTGAATTCACTATTTTCTCAGCAGGTCATGGAATCCAGGATGATGTCATCTCAAAATCCTTAACATTTGCAAAATTCCTTTTTTTTCTCTTTCTTTTAAGAAGGTCATAGTTTAAGGTTTGAGTGTCAGGACATGGGGCTATCCTTTTGGAGGTCACCTTGCAAGATACTACACTTCTGAATTTTATAATAATCAATTTTTTGCCATTGTGAATTTACTTCATTTATTGCTAATTCCAGTTACAGAAACTTTTAAAAGCTCTCTGTGTCGATAATGCCCCTTTTGTAAACTCTTAACGCTTCATTTAAAATCATTCTTCTGAGTACCTTCAGGGTAGGTTGCTTTATCCAGACACTTAGACGAAGATATAAGTGAAAATATAATAGATTCACTTACATTCTCACCTGCCATTCATTAAGGGGACTTTCTATTATTGGAGGAACATTTTTATTTGGAAGTTAATGGGAAAATCATTAACGCTTAATATGTTGCTCATTATACAAATCAATAATAAGCATTGTAATATAATTAGGTCTACATTGAAGATGTCATAAATTAGGATTTAAGGAGGAAATTGGAGAACATATTCCACAGAACAAATGTTTTTATATAAGTGTTTTTATTTTATACTAAAAAGCAGCATGATGTTAACATAGAGAAATAAACTTTTATCCCTGGCCTTATGGGAGTATCAATTAACATGTAACTTAAAGGAATTATACAAAAAAAGCTATTTAATAATATCTGTTTTTATGAAAAATAAGAATCTTTCCCCAGAACATATTTGAATCACTGATCAATGATAAAGCATCTGATCAATGACAATTTTCAAAAATAACCTGAATGCATAGGCTAGATCAATATGTTAATAAAGCCAGAACTGCCATAGCTTTGCTCAGAATTTCAAAAATATGGATTTAAATTTTTTCATGAAGAAGTCAGATAAAAGAAGATGATTGGCAAGTTTTACTTTCTATAGTTTTAAATGATCTACCATATTTGTGTGGTTTTTTTTTTTTTAATAAATGTGGCCAGGACCATAATATGGTTCATTGTTTCCTTTAAACTTCTGCTTAGAGATAGAATCTCAGGTCATAGGCCTATTTGAGGTTGAAATCAAGCAATTAATGTATTGAATGACATGAAAATGTATCTCATTTCCAAATGTAAGAGCCTGTGTAAAGAATGAGTAAAACAAGCACATCTTTATATAAAACCTCTTTCTTCAGTTTGCAGGCCTTCAGATATTACAAACCTTTTACAGGCAATAAGAGAAAAAATAACTATCCCATTGCCAGCAGCAACACTGGTGATGAAGAGATGTATTTAGAAAGTTAATATGCGGGAAATACTCCACAAAGATTGTTGGCTTATCTTCCACTCTTAGTAATGAGACTCCAAATGAATTCAGAAGACATGAAGAAAACAACCCATACAACAGAATAACGTTCACGTTTAGTTATAATTTTCCTAATCTGAGTGTGACAGTATTCAACTGCATAATTGTTTCCAAGATTTTACAGTGACACTTACTAGGAAATGGAAAGTAATGAGTTTCCAAGGAATTACTCAAAGAAAATGTGTACTTATATAAACAGAGTTTTGGCAAAGATTCTATAAACTTTCTGAAGATGCATACTTGATAGTTATCAATTCTCACTGGAGCTTAGTTTTAAATGACTCTTAACAGAATTTTCTCTAATTTGAGATTTCTGGATTAAAAACACTTTTTAAAAAATCATAAACATGTTCATTTCTTTGGTTTCTATTATTTTTTATTCTTTCCTTTTTTCCTTCCTTCTTTCCTTCCTGTTTTATTTTTCTTTTTTTCCCCCAGTACTGGGGGTTGAACCCTGGGGTAGTCTGCCATTGAGCTACATCCTCATTCCTTTTTACTTTTTTTTATTTTGAGGTAGAGTTTCCCTAAATTAGGAAGACTGGCCTTGAACATAGAATCCTCTTGCCTCAGCCTCCTGAGTAGTTGGGATCACAGGCATGTGCCATGGTATCCAGTACAATTTACTTGTCTCTTGATTTTCCCATTTATACTCAAAAAAAGGCATTTTTTCATTCGAATGCACTTTTCAAACAATTGAATAGATCAATTGAATTTATAAACAGATTTAAACAGCCCCTCTTGTTTCAAGGTCATCTGTCTTAAAACAATTTTTTCACTACAATGAGAACACTATTATTCAATGACATTTCCTTCCAAGCTCACTCTGGTGAATGAAGCACTTTGTGGCCATAGGATTGTGAAAGTCTGTAATTAACACCATGTTGAAACACTGAAAAATGAGCATTTGCTTTTATTAGTTATAAAAAATATTACCACATTTACTAAGTGTGATTCTGTCATTAATTTCTTACTGTGGACCGGAGATACTGCAAGTTCCTTAACATGTCCTCCTAGTATAACTGCCATACTGACATGGAAATTGGAAAGGAAAATAGGAATTAGAATGAGTTTTTCTTGCTTTTCAAGTGTTGTAAGATTGCATCATATTGCTGCAGACATGTTAATTCCACATTCAAAAGATTATGTATTTAAGTATTTATTCTTGTATTATTTATCTGTGACTTCACAATAAGAAAGTGCTTAAAGCTGACCTGCCTTTAAAAAACACTGAGTGCAATCCTCTGAGTCCAGCAGGATGAGGTTACACATTTGCTGAATTATGTGCCATGAAGCACATGGAAACTCTCTATCTAATGCTAAACTCCAGCCTTCTGTGTCCTGTGAACAGAAAAGCAACAGTAGAGTGAATCTCTCAAAATGCATGTTTAGTAAACACAAGGCATGACTGGACCCCAAAGAGATAGAGCCATCAGTGGACTGGCCATAAACAAGGAATGGCAGCCCAGGTTCCCAGGACAGCTGCTCAGCAGAGGTCAGACACAGAAGCCCAGCTAGACTTCCCTAGATCTCCCAGCCCAAAAATCCATCCAAATCTGCATCTATTATGCTATTCAATACAATTACTATTGATGTGCTTATTTTGATAGCTTTATGTTTACCTGGGGTTTTTTTAGGAATAAGTTGTATTTTCTTTGTAAGAGATTTGGGCTTAAATAGACACCATAGAGTAACAATATGCATAATGCCCGTTCTGAAAGGAAGTTTAATATGACCCTTGAAAGTAGCAAGGACTGAGTCAGAGGGAATACCTTGTTCTGTCCCATGCACCACCTCCTGGGGTAGGGGGTACTTAGATTCATTTCTAGCTGCGATTTGGATAACCAATTATTCTGGCTGTACTGCAAGCATTAAAAAGTTCACGATGACTTGACTTACACCAATTCATTCTCTGTGAAATTGGTAAAGATGCTTAAAGTGAGACATTGCAAAAGGGAAGATTCTCACCACGTCAATTTCATTCATTGAGTAAACATATGGTTTTTTGGTTATAGTTTGCAAATAGATTAAAAGTAAAATTGATATATTAAAATAATTAAGCCTTTTTTCAGCATTCTACTACCAAATAAAAAAACATAAATGCATTCTAAATCTTTCAAAATGATTCAATTTCATATTTTGTAAACTCTTGCTAGTCATATGTGGACTACTTTTCTCTTTAGAATCAATATAGATCTCAAATTGACAAAAATCCATAAATATTTTAAAATAAATCCAAATTATTTAACTCTTGGATGTAAGTGCATTTCATTTTCATGACTAAGAGTTAGATTTAGATTTAGATTTAGATTAAGTTAGAGGGAGAAAAATGAGAAAGAAGAGAGTAAATTTGCAGTGTCTCATCCTGTAGGTTTATCTATGTGTGGATGAGAAGATGAGAGTCCAATTATTAAGTTTAGTTTTCCTCCTTTCTACCATACTGATTATGACAAAAGCTTTCTCTTTATCAGTTGTTGATATGATGATAATGACGACGATGATGATGATTGAAAAACAATACACTATTCAAACCAAAGTGAAGTAAAATAATAATTCCTGCCTTACATTTCAATCCTGTTGGGACTGATACCCAACATTGACAGCTCCCTTCTCCGTGGATGTGATTTTTCAGTACAGCATAGCTAATATTCAGCATCACATACTAAATTTAGAACCTGTGTGCTAATGGATAGAGACATAGTCTCTGGAAGTGTGTGTTTGAATTCATATGCATGGATATAAGAGAGAGAAAAAATATACAAATGTTCATTAAAATAATTGTCAAAGATGCTAACACATGTCTGGTACTGTCATTTACATTTGTAAGTTGGCTACATCATAATTGAGAAAAGCATGGGCAAGAAAGCAAAAGAATTGGAGAGAAGTAAGAACACCTCCTAGTTACAGAAACGGGTGCTTCCAGTGGGATTGGTGGATAAGAAAAAAGAATGTTATTTTATTAAAAGATCTTGGATGATAGATGTATAAGGTAATGTGTATCAAGAAAAGTACACATTTATACAAGTATTTGTATTAAATATGTACTGCAATAACTAGTACCCTCTGGGTCTGTGGCCTGGAAATTGTATGGATTGTTATATAACATATTATATGGTTTCATATATTTTCTATATACTTGGAACTAAAGAAATTTTTTAAGGTAATACAATCTATATATGTTTATTAGTCCAGTTGAGTCTCTGACACCACAGCAACTCTGCATTTCTGAGGAGGATACAGCAGATTGAAATTTGACATGCATACATCTCTTTGTGCCACATTAGAATCCAACTTCGCGCCAGGTCCAATCTAGGCCAAGTGTCTTAGAGGAAACGATGTGCTTGATACAATGAGATAGGTGCCTTGGAAGTGTGAAAAACAAACAGAAGAAGGAGAAGGAGGCCTGGGGACAAATGCAGCAGCCCAGATATTTGTCAAAAAGCTCAGGGGTCATAATACACTAGAGAGTGACCCATGATAACAAAGCTCAGGACAGTAGGACAGAAATTTTAAAGCTTCCCTAAGAAATACAGTTGACAAGTCAACAGGAAATTTACACCCAGCCCATAGGGCTTTCATTGCTCTTTGGGCAAATTCACATGCAGAGAGAAAGTATAATTTGAGAATGGATTCTCTGCATGCTCCATATCCTAGCAGGAGGGATCATTACTGTCCATATGTGTTACATACTGAGCAATCAAGTAAATTTTGGTCCTTCACACTTAGGGAAATGAGAAGAATAATCCAAATTTAGGTACTTAGTAAGAATGCTAAGATGATAATTGCTTATCAAGGTTTTAGATAATTAGGAAGTATTTCCTGAATTGATGCTATGAAAAAAGTTTCTTATTTCATTACTTAAATGAAATTCCAGGAGAGTGCTACTTTCAATAATAACCAATGTAATAAATATCAATCTCATTCAATACCAATGTACATGCTCAGCACAGTCTTAGAATTAATAGATATAATTTAAAGCTTAAGGAGTTTCTTATGACATTTAAAAAATGGTGGTTCATCTCATTTTGTAAGCATATGCTTTTATTGGAATAATTCATATTATTTAAGGTTTTGTCAAAAATAAGGAAGGACTGCTAAAACAATATTTTAAAATATTTATTTTGTGCATACAAGTGTCCATTTCAGAGACGGGGCCTGTCTTGGCTGCAGTGCTACTTGGAAGGAAACACACTCTCTAACATGTGCCTTTTGCTTTGTGTTCTGGAGCTGGGTAAGGTGTGCAAGGGCACCCTGAACCTACTGAGGGGCAAGAGGGATGGACAGCTCAAGTTGACAGGGAAAAGCTCCTCCCTTGAGCAGGCCCACAGGACCAAGTGGCACAAACAAGAAGGAAGCAGAACTGAGAGGGAAAGAGGAGAGCTGCCATGAGATTGCACTGTGCCTGCTCCTCTTTCAGGCACCTGCAGTCAAATGAACAGATTCACAGTCGCAGTTGCAGTTATTATTAGCTGAATTACAGTAACATAGTAAGTTTCTTTGCTCTTTTCTTTAGGTGATAATGAAAGTATAGTTGCATCAGGCTGGACTCAGGGTTCTCGAGGGTATTTCTGTGCTCCACTAGTTCATCAGCCTCCTATTTTAACAGAGGATGGGTGAATTCAATGGTGAAATAATGGCTCTCTAAGTCTACTTTTTGTCTATCAGTTAAACCATGTGCCCCAAAACTGTTGGCAGACACAGTATGACATGAGTCTACAGAGACACACAAATGTGAGCACGTGTAGAATGTTCTGCCAACCCGGAGGTGATGCCTGCCACCAGGACTGCTCCAGTGGGTAGAGTCTGTGAGTTCTCAGGAAGTTATAATTAAAATAAAAATGCCTGGGAAGGGTCGGTTTCCACACATTGATTTGTCCATTTCCAGGGGAAGATCAGGGAACTTTTGAAGAAATTAAGTCCAAGCCATATCAACTTCCATCCTGCATACACCAAACAACTGGATGGACTCAGGCAGAGCTATCATTCTGTTCCAAGGTCAGGTCATGCCCACTTATTTCTGCATAGGCTCTAGTGTTATTTTCTTTGCCAACATTTCTATCACTTCCTTCCCAATTATCCAAATCCAATTCATCTATCAAATCCCAGGGATAACCCTTTCTTCAGCTTAATTAACTAGAAATTTCTGGAAGGCTTTATTTACATTAAAGCATGACCCTCTCACAGCTGTCCTCTGGGTTACAGGTGGTTATGCCCATTTTAGGGAAGAGAAAACAGAGCGTAGAGAGATTAACCAAGTCAGTCATGAAGGTGTCAAAGTGGGATCAAAACCCACACAAAGTGGGTCCAGTATGTGCACTCTTGACTTCCGCTCTGTGCCTTCCCAAGGGCAGCCTAGGCTTCTCTCTTATAGTGTGTGGTGCTCTGTATGGCTACATGTCAGCATAGATCTTGGTCTAGATTGCTGCTCTATTGCTGTATAAATACTGTTAGACCGATAGGCCTATGTATAGTTTATATGTACATACATTCATATAGAGATATATAAATTTATATAAATTTATTGATAGCTAGCTAGATGATAGATAATAGATGATAGATGATAGCTAGACAGATAGTAAAAGAGAGGGAGAGATACATGTCAAGTTACATACTCTGATATACTAGTAGCTTCTCTCAGGCAGGAGCCACATAGTGTTTTATTTACATCTTCCAGTACCAATCCAGACGGTGCTAAACATGATTTTTAGTAAGGTGATAATTCATAATTGTTAAAAGACCAAGGTTTGGGAAGAGACAACTGAGCTTGAATCCCAGGATACATAATTTACTACAATATGATCTTGAGAAAGTTTGTTAAACTTTTTGAGTCTCAGTTGTCTCATTTGTAAGTAGTTTAGAATAACAGTTTCTTCTTCAGGGGGCTGTGGCTAGTATCCAGTAAAATCAAATGCATTAGATCACTTTGAAGAGTGGCTGCCCTTATTTAGCATTAGCTACGAAATATGGAACTTGAAATTTGGTGAGATGTAAATTTATTTGCAGAGGTCTGCAATACCCTAAACATTTTCTCAAGTAATTTGACAGTGTCTGACCTGATCCTGTCAATGGTAGATTTCTTTCTATATTTCAAACCTATAGATTGCACTAACATCACAGGTTTTCCATGGATAAGTATGGCTAGTCGAGGTCAATTCTAAATTTCATGTCAGTACATGCCCTCCCTAATATGAGCCATACGGGGGCCGTGGGCATTAACATCTTTGCACTGTCATGGGTGATTTGGATTTTTTTTTTTACTTGTTTGCTTTTTTGCTTGTTTATACATAAAGTAGCAAGTGGTGAGTATTAAATTTTTCAAAATGCATAAGCAATTGTGTAACTAAACTATCCTTACCTCTGCACAGAGCAAGGCCTGCATCTTCATGTATTTTGTAAGAACCTAAGAATTGTCTGGGCTATAGCAGTTGCTCTCTGTAGGTCAAAGATTAGCAATAAAAGCTACAAACCCCCATAGCACAAATTTGTAATTGCACAAAAGCCACAGTCTATTTGTTTCAGTGGCCCTTTATTGCTGTGGAATCAAGTACCATTATTGCTACTTCAGTGGAGTTTCTAAAAACATTTCATTTGTTTTAAATTTCCATTCAATTAATTTTTTTCTCCTTCCATCTGTTCTAGTAATTGGGCAGGTTGATAAGAAAGAAACAAAGTGCTTGAATATTTACTATGTACTACAGATTTCTCCAGGCACATTTCCGGCTTTTCTTTAATTTCTTAGTGTTTTTCCTTCTAATGTGTTCCAGTGTCAATGGAGCCAGGATTATCAGGCCCTATTGCTCAAAGCCACTGTCATTTCACTGCCCACTGGGCAAAGACTAACTGGAATGGTCGTGGGATGGTGTCCGGAGACGAATCACATTGGAAGCAACTCTCTGAGGCGTGTGATAAGTTGAAGCAGCAGGTTTTTTCTGTTGAGATAAATCACAAACCTACTTCTCCTCAGAAGCCCTCTCCACTTGTCTTCCCACATTAAAAAAGCTGGAATCCGGAACTCCCTCCATTCCTCATCAATATTTATGCTGGTGAGTAGTGCCAGTGATGAGAAATGGCCATCCAAAGGAGGTGTCCTCTAAAGCAGAGTGGCTAAAAAAAAATTATAGATTTTAAAAGGCAAGCCCTTATGATCATTTCTGATCTTTTTTTTTTCCCCTTCTTTTAATGAAACACTTGAGAACCCAAACAGGCAATGTCATTATCAAGGTCATGTCTATACATGGGCAGAACCAGACCAGAAGAAGCTTTATAAAGTAACTGTGTAAACTGAAGACACTTGATAAGCTCCATCAGTGATGTCAGTATTGTCAAGAAGTCTTTTGCTGAAAGACGTTATCACCTCCCTGACAGGGCCTCCCATTTAATGTGGATGAGCTGGACCAGCTGCTTGACCATCGAATCTCTCTGTGAACATGGATTCAAGCTCTAGCAGAATCTAAGCCACAATACCCTGTTTGAAACAGTACCAGAGACAAAATACCATACAGAAATGTCCACTCCACCTTCCCTTACTCCCCAAACTTCACTTTGACTCCGAAGTTACCAGAATCTGACGTTTAGCTTCCAGCTGTCACTCACTCACTGGAAGGCTTTGGTTCACGGAGCCCATGCCTGTCTAGCTTCCTTTCCTTAGCCACAGTCCTGCAGCAGACACACCATCTCCCAACGTGGGCGCTTGAGCAACTCCCAGTGGCCTGTTTTCTTTCTCACCTCCACAGACACATGGACTCATGTGATGGGTCTGGCAGTGGCATCACGGCCACCTGCTGAGGCTGCGGAAGTAGACACCATCATTACCGCACAGTCTGATGGCCAAAGCTGCTGCTCCCACCCACCCCTGGACTCTGACACAACCATCATGTTTTCTTGTAGCGAGATGAGTTCTTTCTAATCCTTATGTCCATGACTTGGTCATAGACTTGGTCATATTTCTCTGTATTTTTAACCTCCGAGTTATTGAGACATGAAGATCCTCTAGGAAAACCATTTTATCCATTTTGGTCTTTTTGTTTTGATTTTTTTAAGCCAAGGAACTTTAAACAATCTATATACGAAGGGCAGTACATAAGAAAATGATCAAGCATAGGTTTAGAAAATGCTATTCATTTGTAGTAAATTGATGACAGGAAGGGACAGTTTCTAGTTGGCTGGATAAGTGAGAAAGGAGCCTCTGCAACATTGAGTGAATACAGGCTAATGAAATAGAGACTTCAGTGATCACACATGACAAGAATCCCAATCATTTTAAAAACAGAGTGGATAAGTCATTAAATAAAGAGAAGGCCTCAAGAGTCAAGAACAGCAGAATCTGACCTCCAGAATTATTAACTATAATGTTCAATAGTCTAGATGTCAACAAAAAATCACATCATTGAAAAGTAGAACAAATCGGGCGCGGTGGTGCACACCTGTAATCCCAGCACTTCGGGAGGCTGAGACAGAAGAATTGCAAGTACAAAGCCAGCCTCAGCAAAGGTGAGGCACTAAGCAACTCAGTGAGATCCTGAGTTCATAATAATAAATAATAAAACACGAAATTGACTCAGTGGTTGAGTGCTCCTAAGTTCAATCCCTTGTACCAAAAAAAAAAAAGTAGGACAACATGGTACACAAAAACTAACATATAAATCAAAAGAACATATAAACACGGGGAAACCAAAACATGGAGTGGATTAGATAAAACTTTAAATCAGCAATTATAAATATGTCTAATATTAATTTTATTACATATTTAATAATTTAAGGAAAATCATAAACAAAAACTAAAGGAAAGGAGAAAAGATGTACAAAGAAAGTAAGAATTCTGATGGAAATTATAAAGAAGAATCAAATAAAAATTCTTAGTTTGGATAGGCAACTGGAATATTATCTGAGAGAATTCAAAGTTAGTTAAGCAAAGTAGGGTTTGGGAGCAGAGGAGTCAACATGTGCAAATGTCCTGGGGTAGAAAGGATCATAGGGCGTTTGGATAACAGACAGAATGATGGCTAGACCACAGGGTAAGAGAAGGAGCCATGTAAAGGAAAGGTACAGATGTAGGCCTGGAACACACAACCCAAGTCATGGGAAGCAGCTGATATTTCTATGAAGAGCAATGCAAAACACTGAAAAAAATTTACCCATGAGCTAACAGTCATGCTTTGTTCTGCCAGAGCACTCTGACTTCAATGAGATGTGTTGCTTGCAGGACTGGGAATTTGGAAATCCAGTGAGCAGGCCACACAGTGGAAGAATATAGGAAGATGTGAATGGAAGTGAGATATATTTAGAAGTTAAAGCTGACTGGCCTTAATAAACATTTGTTTGTGAGGGTGAAGAGAAGCTGCTGTCGAGGAATCCCGATACATTGATGCATCCTAAGCACCTATGTTCAGCTATTACTAGTCATGCGTATTGCTTTATTTTTTATTGCTATTTTATTGCTATTACATTACCACTACTACTTATATTTTATTAGTGTTCACGCCCATTTACCTGTGTAAAGTTCTATACTAATTTCCATGTGATATTTCACTTAGTCTTGCTGGACTTCAGCAGGCGATGCCAGCTCTGATTTTAATTGTCACGAATTTGGAAAGCATGTGGACCAGTTGCAACACCTGTCTGAAGACAGGAGGGGCTTCTGGCTAAAGGTGTGTGAATTAAGAGATATAGGTTGTCATCCTCATGGCAGGTGCCTGCCTGTCCTTTGAGATCGTAATGGGATTCTGCTGAAACACCCTTTATTACCGTGGCTCTCAAAGTAAGTAGCTGAATCTAGATCCTGTTCTTGACACCAAGCTGAGGCTCTTGGAGTGTTGGCTTATCGTGAAACTTGCTTTCTGCAGGCACATGAGAAGGATTTGGGGCCTATGGGAACATGGGATTTATATATATATAATGCACACAAATGCATTTTGGTCATACAGATAAATAAATAAATGAATGAATAGCCAGAATAGGAGAACGTGTGTCTTTAAAATGGTCCATTTAGGAAGAACAGCATATTCACTTCATTTATTCCATCTGTTAATGAGTTTTCTTTGTGTCTTACTAAAACTGGAGCAAATATTTTATTGCTATCACTGGAAAACGGTTACTTCAATTCAAATAATACTATTACAACAAAATCATAAAGACACAATCTATGGAGACTAAGAAGGGACAGTTTCTGAAGAAATGATACCAAATAAATTCTCTTGAAAGAATAAAATAAAATATATTCTCCTAGAAGGCAGACTTTAGTACTGCAATTTTACATTGACTTGACTAATAGGTCACAGAAACCAGCACTGAAAAGTTTAGAAAGAAAATAACTGTGCTTCTAACACAATGAGAGCGTTTGATGATTTTGTAAGACTTAAGAAAAGCATTAGAGAATCTGACTTAAAATCATTAGAGAATCTCTAAAAATGTTGTTTAAATTGTTTTTGAGAGCATCTGGGTAGATATTCAGAGGAATGTGAGATATTGCTTATTCAAAACATACAGAGACTGCAGTACTTGCTCATTGATGCTATGTGTGAGTTTCGCAACAATATATTTTGGACTTTTGGGAGTTCAGTTTAGTTTCTACATGGGCAAAGATCATGGAATATTTCCTTTAATTTTAAGAACTTTCAAATCAATTGCTAACCTGTAGGATGTCATCAATAAGATCATGTGAACCAGGCATCTTGCTGGTAATAACTGTGTAAGTGGATTGAACCTTGAGTCTATAAGTCTCTCTTAATGATTAATTGAAGATTAGACAGATTTAGAAAAATATTGCTTTTTAAGAGAAAATGGAGCATGAGATTGACTCGGCAACAGTTTCATCAGAGAACAGAATCTGTACATGTTTAATTATGTTTATAGGAGATCAGTTTGTTTCCCTTCACCTTTCAGTTCTTCAAGGGTCACAAAAGCAAACCGACGAGCAGAGGTTGTGTTGACAAAGCAAATCCTAAGACCACCAGACCAGGCCCTGTCTCCCCTGCTCCCAAAATAACCATTTTGACACAGATCCAATATTTAGAGGGCCAACCATGCTTAACACGCGACTGGCATTTTATCTATACTGTATAGGACAGTTTACAGAAGGTGATTTGGAAGAGAAATGGTTAAAGTTTGTTTTCTAGTAATACATGGAGAAACTTTTTTCAAAAGTAGTTTTGATTGCTTCCATGAAATAATTCAACTGCAAAAATGGTTAGGTTTTACCCTATGAAATTCAATAGCTTAAAACATGCTCCTGATTATTTATTAATCACAAATATTTGATCACAATATTCACCAGACCCAATGACCTCATATTTGGATACTCAGCTTCAAACAAGAGCAATGAGCATATTTAATGTATTTTTAACTTATTGAATAAATAACACTACATAAGAGCTGGGATAAGAGGCCCAGGAGAATTTTGTGTTAGCTACATTGATCTAATCATTTTAATATTTAATCTTTCTTTTGTGATTTTTCCTCTTAGGTAAATTTAGATGGTAATCTAATTACATTTTGTAGTGTTAGTGTCTACAAATATGAGTTGCTGCAGGCCCCAAATTCCTTATCTCTGATTCCCAAATCCGATAGTCCTTGAGAATGACACTGTTATCATGGCTCGTGGGGAACACGCCTGTGCTGAGCCAGCAGGAGCCTATTTATGAAACTCTTCATGTGCCCACTGAGTGCAAATATCTGCATATTTCCCTGCAGAGTTATCAACGTGTGTGACTGGACACCACATCTCCAAAACCTTTTGAGACATCATGTGATAATTTTGTGGTCATTGTACAATTATTCTAATGTGTAAAACTTCTGAGCTTCGTAAGTCATCCAATTTCCAGAGTTTCATAGGAGAAAGTGTGAATATGAGTCAGGATCATCGAAACAGATGCTCTTTATTTACTATCTGAAAATGCAGGATATATAATTATCTCTGAATTATTTTTTAAAGGATGAAGAATTGCCACAAGGGTTTGAAGAAGCTATTGAGAAGTGATGGTGAGAATAAGGTTTATATATTTCATGATTTCTTGGGATCAACCTGGTCTTTAGTGATGTATAAAATTAGGGTGAACAGGAGCGATGACATGAAGTTAGCACTGGAATAACTTAAAGGATCTGAGGACCTGCAGTCAAAGAGAAAGTGACCTTAAGGAGTCACTGCAAATGGGCACACTAAATGGAATCAGATATTAAGGAAACATAGTGGGGAAGATGGTGGCAGGAGAGGAAACTGAGCAGACAATAAAAAAAAAAAAAACAGTGGAAGAGATCTCAGAAGAAACAGGTTAGCCAACAAGGAGGAGCAGGCCTGTGTTGTGTACCAAGGTCTGTGCTGCACAAGTGACGCATTATTGCATTTTATTCCCTTCAAATAGATATTAAAAAAATTCAACAATATTAATCTCATGTCACAGATGAGAAAACTGAGAAATCAGGCTCACTGATTCGTGCAAAATCAGGAGCCAGCAAGCACCGGAATCTGCATCCAGATTTACACCTGATAGAGGATTTTGCTCCATCCATAATGTTTTCTTTAGAGATGAATAAATTTTTAAAACGAGGGACCTATTTTCCTGATAAGATAGAGAAAATATTCTACTGAGTTTTATAAAAATAACTTATAAATAAATATAATTCAGCAAAAGCAACAGCAGCACTTATTTAAACAATATTTTTGTTCAGACTTTAAAAACAACCTGAGAAGGGCATGGGTATCTAACTTTTAAAGTCGAATGGAATAGAAAGCCAGGTGTTGCAGAGGCAGTTTGGCGCTCGCCTGCCAGCTCTATTTCACATGTTATTCAATCTCTTGGATTTTTCCTTTTCTGTGAAGTAGGGATGATGATGGATTGTTCATAATTTCTATTGTCTTAGGAATAAGATGAGGTTTTGTGAAGTATTTGGCAGAGTACACAGCATATAAAGCAAAGCAGTGCCTGGCTTTCTTCATTTTATTATCCATACAAAGAGAAGAAAGAGGAAGGTGATAGCTGCAAGAGATCAAGCCTTTGAAGTCAAGTGGGTCACAGGCAGAATTGAAATTTCCCCTCAAGGCCCTCAAGGTGCTGTGGTCTGAACATTTGGGTCTCCCAGACTCACAGGTTGAAATCCTAACCCCAGGGTGAAGACAACACTGGGTGTGGCTTTTGGGGTGTCATTGGACCAACAGGATCAGTACACTTAGGAAAGAGACCTTGGGGAGAGCAAAAAGACTCCTGCAACCAGGAGGGAGACCCTCAGCAGACACCAAGCCTGTCAGCAATTGATCAAGGACTTCTAGCTTTCAGAACTGTGAGAGGTAGATTTCTATTGTTTCTAACCAACCTAGTTTATGATATTTTGCTATAGCACCCATAATGGACTAGAAGACACCAGCTTAAGAAGGAAAAAAGAGTACAGTGATGAGGAATTAATGATCACAAATTTGTATGAGTGATATTTCTATAGTAACATGCTTTATTTTTATTAATATTAAAATTTGCATGTAGTTAATCCAATGTTATTCAGTTTATTTCATATAAATTATGATTCCAGAACCAACAGTTAAGTCTTCTGTTTTAGTCAACAATGAGATTAGAAAATATCATATAATATTTTAAGCTGAATAAACAGAAGCACACACATACAGCATAACAAAGCATCAGGTGTCTGTATTCATCATTCCTACTGAATATGGTGCTTGAGATACTACCTAGTGAAAGATGGAAAGAATAAGATATCAAAGTCAAACATGTAGGAGAAAAAGTAACAAAACTGTTTCTATTTTTAAAAAATAGAATTAACTATGTAGAATTTACTAAAGAATCTGCAAAGAAAACTCACAAAACTAATACATTTTCAAATCGTAGGCTATAAAGTCAATATGTAAGTTAATACATTTAAATGAACAATTAGAAACAAAAATTAAAATAAAACCATAATCTACATCTACATCTACAATAGTACCCAAATCTCCAAAATTTAGGTAATAATTTCATAAAGTTTGTACATGTTCTTTATGTTGAGAATAGACTGAATAAATGGATATAAGAGGCATATAGATTGGAAGATTCAATACTGATAAGATACCAGTTCTCCCCAGATTTATCTTTTGATTAAAAGTAATACCAAACAAAATCTCAGCAGGATTTCTTGGTAGATATTAAGAAGCTGAATTCAAAATGTATGTGGTAAAAAATATTTAAAAATAAAGTAGCTATAGGATTTTTGAAAATACTAAATTGTAGGGTATTTATTACCATATTTCAAGACTTAACTCTATAATCAACAGTCAACATGAGAGTATCATATTATGACATTGGCAAGGGCAGAGATATGAAGATCAATTGCAAAATACATTACTATATGTGTATGTGTTTGCATAAATATCCAGTTCACTTACAAGATACTAAGGCAGTTGAATTAAGAAGTGTTATTCTTTTCAACAATTGGCATGCATCAATTGGCCATCCATATGCAAGAAAAAAAAAGAATTTTAACACATACTTTTTATTATATTAAAAAGACATTACATCGTGTACAACCAGAGAAGTGAAAAGTGTTGCATTTGTGTAAAATGAATCAAAATGCATATATACCTAATTAGAATAAATAAATAAATTTTAAAAAAGAAATTGCAAAATGATAAGGACATTGATGCTAGCAAAAGTCTTGAACTTTGAAAAGAAAATGCAAAAAAACTAAAATTATGACTTGGTTTGAAAAGATTTCTGTACTAGAACATACAAAGTCTACCCTGTATCTGAAAAACTTTGACACAAGAAATCAACATTAGGCGTCAATTTGCAATAATATTTTATTTATTCACATAACAAATATATATTAAGTGATTTCTGTATGGTAGGCAATACTCTAGGCATGAAAAAAGGTCTTGCTAAAATTAAAACATCCACTCTTTTAAATACACAGAAAGAGTTAAGGTACAAACTGGGAAAGTTTGCAAACTACAAATCTGATTTCTTTTCAAGTTAAACGTATATGACTGGACCATCCGCCTTTCACACACTTCATTGTTATTTACTTTTAAGCATTACATGCCTCGATGGAACCGCTCTGACTATACAATATAGATTAATGTTTATTTTCATTCTCTGTTCATTTTGGCTCACATCATTCTGTGTTGGTTTTGGTGATTGTTGTTGTTTGTTTTATGTTCAGTGGATATCTGCTTAGTAGTTAATCAACTGGTTTTATTGTTTTTCTGCAAACTACCACTCAGTGTATTTTTTTCCAGTTCATTTGATTTTTCACCTGTTACTCTTCTATCCCAACCATCTTTCCATTTCTAGAAAATAAGTTCCACAGGTGCAGTTTTTTGTCAATCTTGCTTCAAGCCTAGAACACTAGCATAGAGGAAACACTCAGTAAGTCTTCATTAAGTGGACGAATAAACAGCTATTTCAACCAACATCCTGACGTGGATTTCCCCAGGGAGGGCCAAGGCGGCTCTGTGAGCACCTTCCTGCATCTGCTCTCCCACCTAGGGTCTGACTTTCTGGCACCAGCCAAGGTGTTTTTAATCATTCTCAAGATGGGCAGTAGAGTCAATGTTGCCACACCTGTTAAAGTGAGCCACCGGAATATGATCAAAGGAAAGATTAAATGAAGCCAGAATAAAGACAACACAGAAGGTCATTTGGGGTACGTTTATAAAACATGTTCCACACAAATTGACAGAAGGAATTGAGTGGTGTCACATGACCTCCCATTGTCCGTTCACTTGTTCTTTCTTTTAAGGTTTTTCCCCAAGTTCATTTTGCTATCTATCATTCTATCATTGCCTCAGGATTCAGGTTTTGTACCAGTTGAAACAGGCGAAAACAACTGTGTCAAACAGAGTTGTTGCTTAGGAAGGGACTTCTCCAAGTTGAGTTTGCCAGCCCTTGGTGGTGGTCCTAGGCATCTGATCCAGAGCTGATACAAGTGTTTTTTCCCTGAATCCCACAAAGCACACTTTTACTGTTCAGCTTTGTGTCCTTTGTCTTAATGTGAACAGGTCCCCCCACAGCATGAAGAGAAGCAGTTAAGGTCAGACCATCTAAGGACATGCTTCTTTGGACACTATTGGAGCCACCGTGCTGCGGTTGGCCCTGGAGAACTGAAGAATGTCAGGAACCCCTGTTCCTCCTGGGGAGCTTGAGAGTGGAGTTTGCCTGGGTTTTTGTAATTGGCTTTGCTTCCTCTAGGACACACGGTACTATTTAGCAAATTATCATTGGTGCTTACACTGGATGGCAGAAACCTGGAGGGACAGATGTAGTTCCCAAAGGTCTCTAATTAAAAATGCCAGAGGAGCTTTCTTATCAAGGATATCTGGTGAAATATGTTAAATGTCTTCACTTTAGGATGCATTTGCTTGCCATGAAAACCTTGTCGTCACTCCCTGCTACCAATTATATAGAACCTTCAAAGGATTTCTCTTATAATCTGTAAATAATTATTTGGTGATTTGAATCTCAGCCTATGTAGTCAATTACATAGTTAACTGGGAAAATACCCATTATTCTAATGTGAATACACACAGGAAAGGACCATAAAGAATTTCAGCTTTATGAGCCAAAAGGCTCATAAATAAAAATTTCCACAACTCTTCCTTCTTTATTGAATAAGTGATTCATTTTTATGTAGATATGTCAATAAATTCAATGACTACAAGAAAATTTAGAGAATCTAGTGGCACCTCCTGGGTTGTGGCAGATTATAATATGGAAGAAGTGATGAGAGGGCTTTGTAAGGGGATGAAGCCAGGCCAGTAGTCCCAAAGGCAGGCTCTCTAGTAATCAGCAGATGTTTGCGATAACTGATGGAAGTCACAGAGTCCTTGAAATCATAGAAAGGATTGATGATACTGCTTATTTCTGAAATTAAAAGATGAGTTTTATCTTCATACTCATTAACTGGTCAGCTTAGAACTTCAATAGTTGGGGAGGAATTGGAAGCCACTGTCAACTAATCAATTTGCAATCACCTGGAAGCACTGGAGACAGTGGATGACAATCAGCTTCCTCCTGTAGTGAGGGGCCAACTGTGCCAAGTCAATTTAATTTCCTTCTCTAATGGAGTGACAGGACACTTAGACAGGCCGAGACAATAGATGTAATCTATCTGCACTTGAGAAAGACTTTTCTCTCTATTCCACAGAAAACCATTATCAATGAGATAGAAGAATGTATCTGGGTGGGTGAGTGGGTCATTATGAGGGAGGTCACAGAGACACGGCAGAGCAGAGGCCTGGGGAGGGGCAGAGCCCACTGGTGACTCTGAAAGGCATCATTCGAGATGCAGGAAACACGTTCTGCGGCATTCCCAAATACCAGTAGATTCAAAGAGGACGGTGATCATTGAAATTTAAGTTACAAAAGAAATAACTCAGAAGATGAAAAAGCATTTCATGTATTTAAAAAAATTGTATCAACATAAATGTGCAGTTCCAAGTTCTGATCATTTTCCTGAATCTCCACAAAACAGAACTTATCATTTTTTTGAGATTAAGCAGGACTAATAAAAGTAAATTAGGAGGACTAAAAGTCCCCAGATATTAATTATATAAAAATAGTGCCAATTTGTTAATTTCCAGGGGTCAAATTTAAAATGCTTTAGAATAATAGACGTGTAGATATTATCAAAAGAGGTCGTTTACAATACGTAACATTAACTCAACAAACTAGTAATAAAAGTTTATGTGATGTTGTTAGTATTGTGTTTATTTCACATCATGTTTTTGTCATTTATCTCAGTCTACATTAAATTATGATCATTTTTGTAAAACATTTCAGATAGAATGTTAAATTATTAGGCAACAGATTAATTTACAGACATTCAAAATACTTAATACTTGTGTATGATCAGAGGATTTTAAAGGTGCCTGGGAAGGCCCTGACCCATGCTGCCATTTCAACTGTGTGAAGGGCCAAGAACTACATTACTGACGCTTGAAGTCATATCTGGATTAACTGCTCTATAATTTAATAAAATAAGTAACTAGATCATTTTAAAAGGCTACAAAAATTCACCCAAGATGAAATGGAAAACCGAATCATCAAAAGTAATTAAAGAAATGCAAATGAAGTAAACCTGTGGTAAATGTTTGCACTTGCTAAATTAGTATTTTCAATTATAACATGCAACGATGACAAGGTTAGGACACTGAATTACTCATAAAAATTTGATTGCAATCTAATTTGGTGCAACTCTTTCTATAAAGATGTGCCTTGTGACATGGGAACTACCGAGATGCACGTAAAGCTTGCTGAATGCTTCCATTCCTCTTTCGGAAATGCACCTCCAGGAAACAATACCGAAGTGAAAATGTGCCCTTCCACGTCTTTACACAACAGTTACACTGAGCACTCTGCTGGCTTGTTATCAGTCTCCAGCTGTCTCTGCTGCCAGAAGGAATTGAGCTCAGGAATACACGGAACTCTTCCCTTCGGCAGTAGTTTTGAATAAAATCTGTCTCTACTCCAAGAACTTGTGTCTGGCTCTGTTCCTCCTTACCAGTACCTGTAAGAACCTCCTTGACCTTGGACAACAGAATAGTTACAATACACTTCACCTTCCACATCAGGCTCCTTACCTTGAGCAACATCACCAGTTCCCTAAAATTTCAAGTGTCAGGATACAAGTGTGAAAGGTAAGACCAGCTCCTGGGAGGGGGGGTTTGCGGGGAGTGGCCGAAACTGGAGTGACCACTGCTTATAGGATCTGACAAACAATATTGGATCAAAGAACCAAGTACACAAATCAGTGAAGATTTGTTAAAATACAGTGTACAATAGAACTATCTAGAATAGGATTTTTCTGTGCTCATTGCTTTCCTGGAAAAAAAGCTGCATATGAGTCAAGTTCTTGGAAGACTTCTCCTTAAGTATGATATTAGAGCAAAAGCGGTAATTATTGGCAGTTTTAATAACATGAGATTTTGTTAGGCAGGTGGGCCCATTTCCACTGCGGATTGTGAACCGACTACACAAACCCACAGTTTGTTTGTGAAATGGAACCCACACAACTTGAAGGGGCCCAGCTCACTTCTGTTAATTCTTATTGACAGGGTCTTTCTTTTGATATGCTAATCCTCTTAAGCAGAATGTAGTCAATTGAGTTTGTTTAGGGCCTACTTTATTCCTAAGGTCACTTTGCATATCACTTCCAATCTGATTTAGAAAGGGAGATTTCTCCGCAGGGCAGGGGAAGCTGAACGTGTACAGTTCTGGCCACGTGTCTCACAATACTGCTTGTCCAAGGAGCTTTACAGTGTCATGTCAGGAAACGGGAGCTTGGGCCTGACAGCCTCACCACATACTGAGTGTTTTAGACAGCCTGCAACCTCGCTGACTTTGTGGAGATCAAATAAGATTATTTGTTTGAAAGAGCTTTGCAAACTGTAAAAAGGACTAGACAACATATGTTGTTTTAATCCCCTGATTTTGTACTTTATACTACCTGAGAAGGCAGGAAGGTGTGATCCACTGTCAGAAGAAAGCCTTATCTCTGATTGCCCATAGCATAGTCCTGAGGAGATGGTAGACTTTGCCTTTATTTTCCCTTTGATTGATTTATTAATTCAAGTCCCTCCATAGCACCAAATTTTTCTTCCTTCTCTTTCTAGTTTCCTTTTCCCCCAACAATACCCCCACCTTTTTTCTTCCCTTTACTTGACTCCAGCATCCCAGGATATTGGGGGAAGAGGAGTCAGACTTTCTAGCTGGCTGTGTGCACCTCATGGTGTTTAGGAGCTGAAAAATGGAATTCATAAGGCAAATGTGTCTTTTTGTTTAACAGGTATTAGGCAGCTATAGCATGCTTTCAAAATACTGTAAGTTTCATTTTATTCCATCATAACTCCCCCAAAAGCGGCAGTGCTCCCTGACCATGGAATCCACAGGGCAAGAAGATAACTTCTCCCCTAGGACTTGCTTTAGGGTCTGCAGGCTGTACTGCTGGATGATGCAGGTACTTTGTGAATGTTAGGTAGGAAACTTCTTCAACCATATTTGGATTTAAGCATATGTGTTACTGTTTTAGACTCAATTCCAAGTGACAGAGTCCAGTAAAAAAGAGGAACTCAGAGGCTGGATCTTGTGGGCTGGTTAAGTGGTGGACTTATCTGAGATTGGATGCTGCTTTTGGGATTTGGGGCTGCCATTCTGAACCAGAATGGAAGGTAAGAAGGAGGCAGGGAGAAGCGTGATTCAGACTGGAAGGGAGCCCGAAGGCATTTCCCCTCACAGGTGGCACAGTCTGTCAAGTGTACTTTGTTTTTTTACTCTTTAAATATTTTAATCTAAAAGCTGTCCACTTGCCAAAATAGAATTGGTTATACTTTTAGCCATAGAGGTATATTCTATTATCTGATCCTGAAGGGACTATTTTGTTATACTTTTTAAAATGGTCTTTCCTCTTTCCCAATCCTGTGGTAGAGTTGAGACGTCAACCTGGATGTGAGTGTTCGTGTGTGTGTGTGTGTGTGTGTGTGTGTGTGTATCTACAGGAGTCCACAATGGATGTATAATCATTTTTTTAAAACATGCCTTAGTGGCAATTGCAAAACAGCAGAAGGAGGAAGAGAGCAATAGCAAGACAATCAGGACTACTGAGGACTTCTCTTGACTTGGCCTGGTAATGGTACATCTATTTGTAACAAGGACTTTTCTCCCTTCCCAAGTTTCTCTTGGATTTAAAGTGCAGCATGCACCAGGACACCATGCTTGCCCTTCTCCCTGCATCTCCCAGACAGATATTTAACTTGGTACTGATGTGCAGGCTCTCCCCACCTGCTGATATAGTATTACAAGAGCAGGACTTCCTCCCAAGATAATCCTGGCTGCAAATGAGCAAGAAGGTGAAATATTCAGGGCAGGCTCAGCCCACATAATAAAGGGAGGCAATCAACTATGGAGGCAGATGAGGAAGAGGCAGGTGGAAAGACAGGAAGTGCAGCCCAGGGGATGCTGAACTGCCCATTACCCACTTAGCCCAACAGACAGATTGGAGATAATCTCACGTAAAGAAAAATAACCTCTAATCAGAAAACCATGCCTGCCCACAGCATGCTGTAGTGTAAGCTAGTTTGTACTAGTTCCATGCTTTGATCTCTTTAGTGAGTTAAGGCACAGATAATCAGAGATGTATAGGATATATACACATATATCTAACATCAAAATATTGGAATAACTACTTGAAATACTGCAGGATCTCTTCCAATTATTATGTAGCATGCCTTTAACTTGGAGCTTCCATCACTGGGAACATTTTTCTATGAAAACCTTAAGACAAACTAGAACGATGTTTCTCATGGGATGTATCAGCTTAGCTGGAATATTTAATGTTCAAAGGGTCTCTCATAGAAATTTATGATTAAATATTATAAATTATTGGAACATCCTATTGTTAGGTCGGTTCAGGGTTCAGGGTGTCCGGTTAGAGGCAGCCAGGGAAGCTGCAGGAACGACCGCATGCGCAGAGGAGCAGCCAGCCAGACGCTGAGGTAAGCAGTAGTGGCGCCTCCTGTCAATCAGTGGGTTTTTCCTGACTCATCCAGGAAGAACTCTGACCTCAGCAGGATCCTCTGACCTTCTCTTCCTGCCTTAAGCCCTCCCCTTCCTGACCAGGCCTTTTAAAATTTTCTGTACCCTGGTACACGAGTGCGATTCTCCCGTACACACTCTGATGGACGGGAGAGTTCAGCCCGAGAACGTGTATTTCCAATAAAGCCTCACCCAGAGATTTTAATTCGCCTCTTTTTGGTCATCTGGCTTTACACCTATAATGTTCTTCTTTTGAAAATTGTAACTTTTAATGGGCACATGTATACACTGGTTTGATGGGGGCTCATGTGTTTTGGAAAATAATTCTTCAAGTCAATTTGATAAAGTTTTAAAAAGTTTCTCTTTTCTCTGAAGCCTCTAAAATTTCTCTTTTCCTTTTAAATGACATTTTGACTTTTTATGAGTGATTTTCAACAAGACAGCATAGGAAGTTTTACATAAAATGCTGTTATGGTTGAGATATGAGGTGTTCCCCTAAAAGGCATGTGTTAGACAATTTAAGAATTTTCAGAGATGAAATGATTGGATTATGAAAGCTTTAATCCAATTAGTGGATCAATCTACTGATATGGATTTACTGCATGCAGGTAGAGTATAGCTGCAGGACGTAGGTCAGTACGGACATGCCTTTGGGGTATATATTTTGTCCCTGGTGAGCATAACTCTTTCTCAGAAACCTTGAGTGCCAAGTAAACTTTACCTCCTGCAAATTTGTTCTTTTGGGGTCTTTTGGTCATGGTGGTGAAAAATTTGACTAAAAAATAGTTTGACTTATGTATATTCTAATTCAATCATGAGTCAGAAAATCCTAAGTACTAACTCCTGTTTCAATCCCAAAGTACTTTTTTTTTTTTAACGATAGAGTATTGCTAATTTGCTGAGTCTGGCTTTGAACTTGTGATCCTCCTGTTCCCCAAGTTACTGAATTACAAGTGTGCACCACTGTGACAAGGCCCAAAGTATATTTGTAAAAGTATGTGAGACATTGCAGAGAACAAAGCTGCAAGTCTAGGCTCAAATCCTTGGGTCTGGAGCAGATATCTTGACTTTGCTCTTGACTTTGAAATGGAATATCTGTGTGACTTTGGAAGAGTTAGTCAACTTCTCTGTGCCTCACTTGTAACATGACATTATTAAGAATTTTATTATTCATTCTCTTCTTACGTGTTCAATAAGAGTAATTTCAAATATATGTATAATTGGATGCATTAAACGATAAAATCTTCATGAAACTTTTCATGCCTTTCCTTATATAGTGTCTGTTCAACAACAGATCATTAGTTATTTTGATAGAGGAGATTGCCTTAGGAGAATAGCACTCACTCCATGAAATGGAGTATTACTCAGCTGTTTATCTCTGTGACCAAGATACTTAAACAGAACTTAGAGAAGGAAAAGTTTATTTGGGTTCACAATTTCATGGGTTCAGTCCATGGCCAACTGGATCCATTGCTCTAGGCCAGAGTGAGGCAGAAGACTATGGCAGAAAGGTGTGGTGGAGGAAAGCTGCTCAGCTCATGGTGGTCAGGAAGCAAAGAGAAAGAATGCAAGGAACCAAGGAAAAACTGTAAAACCCAGAGGCATGCCCACATGACCTAACTTCCTCCAGCACTCTTAACCTGCTTATAGTTAAAACCCAGTCCATTCAAATTATTATTCTGTCAAATGAATGAATCCACTTATTACATTACATCTCTCATAATCTAATCAGTTCACGTCCTCCATGAACACGGGAGCTATTAGAGGACACCTTATGTCTATCTAATAACATTCTGCAACTGGCCCTCAAAGCTCATGTACATCTTATAATGCAAAATGCATTTAGTCCCATATTCCCATATTTTTAACTATTCCAACATTACCCCAAAGTCTAGGCCTAAAGTCTCCTCCAAGACTTTTGGCAAACTCTTGGTTGCAAGCCCCTGTAAAATCAAAAGCAAGTTACATAATCCAACATACAATGACACAGAGTAAATATTCCCATTCAAAAAGAGAGGAATAGGGGTATAGAAAGAACGGATGGGACCAAAACAAGACCAAAACCCAGCTAGGCCGATGTGGCTCCGTACCTACCATCTGGGTGGCCCAGCGGCAAGACGTGGTTTCCCAAGGGCTAGGTCTTGCTGGTTACCACACATGTGCTTCCTCCTTTAGGCTGCTTCTGTCCATAAGCAGCACATTTCCTTGGCCAATGTTCCGTGTGACGGGCTTCTCCTAGTTGGGGCATCTCCACTGCAACTTCTGCTTCCTTCTCACGGCTTCCCCTGTCACGTCTCAGGAGCAGCCTGCTGAGATTCTGAACTGTGACATTTTACCTGGCCTCCCAGGACTTCCTTTGGAATCTCAGTGGATGCCTCCATGACCCCTTAACTCCAGTCATATGCATTCCTGCAGAAGCAGCTCCCGTGGCTATACCAAGGACTGTCACTAGCTCAAGCAATAGTCAGACCCCCTGGACCACGTCTGTAGTGGCCTCTGAGTGTCTAGGTGGCTGAACTTGGTGTAACAAATTCTAGGGGAATAGCTTTCCAGGTACTCCTGTGAAAGCAGGGTGCCTCCAAGTTCTCTGAAATGCTTTTTCACCTCTACACTCTTAAGTCTGCCGTGGGTGTGGTCTAGCTGATTCTTGAGCTATTATCTGTGCAAAGTACCTAGCTTCTCTTTACTTCCAGTACTTTCTTCAACAACCACAACTTCTTTGGGCCTAATATTTTGTGTGCTGCTTCTTTGGACAAACTTCAAGTTTTTAACAACTTTAGACTCTGCTTCCTGCTCCTGATTATCATAGTAAGCCTGACTAAAAATTGCCAGCAAAATTCATGCCACTGCCTGAATGCTATGCCGCCTGGAAATTTCCTCCAACAGATTAATTTAGTCCATTACCTATAAATTCAGCTGCATACCTTCTTAGGACATGGGCAAATGTAGAAGAGTTCTTAGCTAGAATGTAACTTTAATGTCCTCTAGTCCAACTTCCAATAGAATCTTCCTTCCTTGCCTGGCACTGTGGCACATGCCTGTAATCCTAGTGGTTAGGGAAGTTGAGGTAGGAGGATCATAAGTTCAAATCCAGCCTAAGCAAATTAGCAAGATTCTAAGCAACCTAGCAAAAACGTCTGTAAATAAAAATATTAAAATCAGGCTGGGGATGTGGCTTTGTGGTTGAGAGCCCATAGGTTCAATCCCCCATACTCCCCTAAAATCCTTTGCCTCTGACACCTCAGGAGCACAGTCTTTATTATCTGCAATCCTATTAGAACTCTGGTCTTTTGAGTTCCTGCAGAATTCTCACTAAGCTGTGTTTACAATTGAAGTCTTTTCCAGTTTGCAGCTCCAAACTTTTGCAAACTGCTCACACAAACTAATTCTGAGAGCTCTGACCCACATGGTCAAGTTAGTCACAGTAATGACTCCTCTTGGCACCAATTTCTGACCAATATTAGTCAGTTTTTCATTGCTGTGACCAAGATAACTGACCAGAACAACTCAAAGGAGGAAAAGTTTATTTTGGTTCATGGTTTTAAAGGTTCAGTCCATGATCGGCTAACTCCATTTCTCTGGCCCAGAGGTGATGCAGAGCATCATGGCAAATGGGTGTAGCAGAGGAATTTGTTCGGCTCATGGTAGCCAGGAAGGAGAGGGATAAAATTTAAATTCAAATTATCAATTATCAAATTATCAGTCCATTCAAATTATCAATCCATCAAATGGATTAATCCATCAATTAAATCACAGATCTCATAATTTAATCAATTCTCCTGCATTAATACAAGAATTTTGGGGGACACTATATATCTAACCCATAATAGGGTGGTTATGAGAGAAAATGAGAGATAATGAATTGGAGAATGTATAGCCAATATTTTTTTTAGATAATTTTACTGAAAAGGGAAGGGAAGATGTGGAGTAATGACTTTGAAGGATACTAGGTTAGAGAGGAGTGAGCTCAAGGGAGCCATATTGGTATATGTTTGTGGTGCATGTGATGTGTGCAGATGTGTGATGTCTGCATGTGTGTGTGGCATGTTATATATGTGATGTGTGTGTATGAAGTGTGTGTCTCTGTGTGGTGTGTGTGTAGATGTGCAGTGTGTGTAATGAATGTGAGGTATGTTTGTGTTTGTATACCTTGTACTGTAAGTAAACTCAAACATTAAAGTTGAATTCTTATTAATAAAGATGTAAAAAATAGCGTTTGATCAATTCTTATATGGGCTAACCCATCCAAGACTTCGTGAAGAGAACATTTGATGCCATTTTATTTTTGGAATGACTTCTTCATTTCTCACCTGTCTGCCGGTGCCAGTCCTCGGTCACTCCTCCCAGGAAAATCACAGACTGGCCACAACAAGCCAGCCCACTCCTCTGCAATATCAGATCTTCTGTGTTAAAGAAGGACCAGGCAGAGCTGTGGAGAGGCCATGGGCTGGTGTCTGCAAGACCGTCACATTGGCTGTTCGGGGGCTAGAGCCTATCAACTGTGCATGGCTGCTTCTCTGAGGAGTGATTAGACTTCATTCCAGGTTGGGAGTTCTCTGCAGTGGAACACAGATGACTGGAGCATCACAGAGGTAGAAATAGCCACGAAAACAGGACAGAATGAGAATCCAGATAGTCCTGGAACTGGTTCCCTAATGTATCACTGTCTGCCCTTACAGTATTAAGCAAATACTTGGTCTCTCCATACAGTGTTACATTTGACTTCAGAATGAGCTCATCATAGTACCTACTGGACTACTGTGAGGTTGCCATAGGACACTATCAGTGTACTGGTCCTATAGCTGGTACAAGGCATTGGAAAGTGGTCACATTGTCTCCATTTGGTCCATTGAATTATGACCATGGGAGAAAATGCTTCATAACAGAAATGATACATAGGCCTTGGATACAAAGTATTTTGCATGAACAAATTATTTTAAAGAAGTTATTGTAACTCATCCAAAGGATAGGACTTAGGTTCATAGAAGACCACTATATAAGACAGTTTTTAACCACCTCACAATGAACTCCTGGTGAAATATTGTAGGATTTCCAAATAGTTAGATTTATTTTATCTTATTCATTACCACAGCAAATATATATATGCATGTTTATATATATACACACATATATATTTATATATTATGTATATTACATATATAAACATTTTATTTCTAGAAAATTGTCATAACATTTAAAATCAACACTTAAAGAAAAGTACATGATGAAAAGTCTTAGGAGTTTAGTGAAGTATCATTCAAATAACCCGAAACCTAAAGAAGGGGGCATATTTGTTTCAAGTCACTTTGTTGATTAAAGTAGTCCCATTTTGGAGTAAATAACTATTTTACTAGGTCCTAAAATCCAACCATCTCTTTATATAACCCTAGGGTGTACTTTCTATAATATTAACCCACTGATCAGTACTTAGATTGAAATTTTTGAAATGAAAAATGGCCATTTACCAGACTAGCACCAAATGAAATAAGATTACAGGCAATAATGTCTTTTGAAACAAAATGGCAATGTAAGCCACAAAAAATGCCGCATTCACAGTTATGGGAAGAGAATACATTATTAGCTTGAACAAAGTCTGCCAATTTGACATAAGGCAAATATTTTTGTAATGCTTTTACCTCATTTTCCTGGAATATTTCTAACTCACTTCCTTAAAGCAGGCGCAGACAGTGAACTCATGATACTGAAGGGAGACCTACAAAGGAACGGGCGACCACTGGCAGGATGTTCCTCCTTAACACCCGCTAAGGATAAGGAGAATTTATCCATGGCAGGAACAGAAAGCATTGCCTGTGAATGCCAGGATCCCTGACAAGCTTTTTCAAGCTGCGACACCAGGGGTACAAACTGCACTGAAAACCCTGGCTCTCGACTTCTCTGTCCAGCTTTCCAATGATCTTCCACAGAGTACTTGTTTATAATTATTATTTACTTAGGGTTCAGAAGTCCTGGACATGAAGGTAACTTTCCAGGTGTGAAGCCCAAGCTTAAAGGGCAGCAAGCACAGATCATCTATCTCCACGAGGAAGGCAAAGTGTGAAATGGAGAAAATGATATTTAGGTCCAAAATCAATGCTTTAAATAAGACAGAAGAAAATGGAAAGAGCTGTATGATGAGAGGAAATAAGTCATAAAAATGTAACCCTAAGAAGGACCTTCCAGAATGGTCTACACAGAACTAGCTCCTCAGCACCCAGATCTACTTTTGCATTTTATGATATACAATAAAAGTCGGTGTTTCAATGACACCTTATTCTTCCTTATTATTAAAGATATCAATCGATTTTATTTTAGAGCAGATTTAGGTTCAGAGCAAATGAAGCAGAAGATAAAATGTATCCCAATAGGGCACAGTGCCACACACCTGCAATCCCAGTGGCTTGGGAGGCTGAGGCAGGAGGATCGTGGGTTCAAAGCCAGCCTCAACAAGTTAGTGAGGCCCTAAGCAACTCAGCAAGACCTTGTGTCTAAATAAAATACAGAAAGGGGCTGGGGATATGGCTCAGTGGTTAAGCGCCCTGGATTCAATCTGCAGTACCAAAAAACAAAACAAAAACAGAATCCCATATTCCCTGTATTCCCAGTCTACACGCACAGCCTCCTTCCCTGCAGTCTACTTCCCCCAAGTGATTGCTATTTTTACCTTTCATGAGTCTACCCTGATACCTCATCATCACTCAAAGTCCACAGTTTGCATCAGAGTTCCCTCTTGGTGAACATTCTAGGGGTTTGGACAAATATAATGGCACATGGTCTTGCTTATATGATCACACAGAGTACTTTCTTTGCTCCCTCAGTTCTCTGAGCTCCACCTGTTCATTCCTTCCTTCTAACCCTTGGCAGTCACTGACCTATTTATAGTCTCCATAATTTTACCCTTTGTAGAATAGGTTGTATTTGTGATATTAGGCATGTAGCCTTTCCAGACCGGCATTTTTCACTTAGTAATAAACTTTGTATGCACTTCTATGCATTTTCATGGCTTGATGACTTCTTTGTTCTTAGTGCTAAGCAGTGTTCCATTGGCTGCAGGTACTACGCTTACTCATTCAGCTAGCAAGGGACTTGAAGGGCAGCAAGCACAGATCATCTATCTCCACGAGGAGATAGATGGCTTGGTTGCTTCCAAGCTTTGGGAATTGTGAATAAAGATGCTACATTTGTGTGCAGGTTTTCATGTAGATATAATTCTTTCATCCTTTGTGAAAATACCAAAGAAATGATTTCTGGATTGTACGAAAAGAGTAAATTAAATTTTGTAAGAAAATGCCCAATGGTCTTCCTTAGTGGCTGTGATATTTTGCATTTCCACCAGCAATGAATTAGGTTCCTTTTGTGCCAGATCCTTGTTAGCCCTTGTATTGTCAGTGTTCTGAATTCTGGACATTCAGTTATGTAAGTATTGTATTTTAGTGTTTTATTTTATATTCTCCCTATGACATATGGTATTAAGATTCTGTTCATGTTTGTTATCAGTATATCTTCTTTGATGAGGTGACTTTTCAGGCCTTTGGCTCATTTTTAAAATCAGATTATTTTCTTATTGTTGAGTTTTAAGTGTCCTTCGTATGTTTTGGATCATAGTCCTTTATCAGATATAATATATATATACACATGTATGTATATATATATAATTTTTTTGCAAATATTTACTTCCATGTTGACTTATTGTTTTTATTCTCTTGTCATTGACTTTTGTAGAGCAGAACATTTTAATTGCAATGAAGTCTGGCTCATCAAGTCTTCCTTTCATGTTTGATGTTTTTGGTATCATATTCAAAGGTTCATCCCAAACCCAATGTCATATAGCTACTGTGTTATCTTTCAGGAGTTTGAGAGTTTTATCATTTACATTTGGGTCAGTGCTTCATTTAGAGTTGATTTTTGTGAAGGTCATATTTTGGGGGGAGGTTCATTTGGATGCCCAAGAGTTCTAGCATCATTTATTGGAAAAAAATATCTTTTCTTCATTATATTGCCTTGGGTACTTGGTCAAAAGTCCATTGACTATATTTACACAGATCTATTTCTGAGTTCTCTGTTCTGTTACATTATTTTTTTCTATCTATTCTCTAGCTAATACCACACTACCTTGAGTATTATAACTTTTTTTTTCAAATGACAGTTGACTTGTATATTGCAATCTTGTATTCTACAATATTAACATATACGTTAATCAGTTATAGGAGTTTGTTGTTGGTAATTTTTTTTGTTTATTAAATTTGTTTTTGCAAAGGTATGTAACCAATCTATAACACATTTCAGAACAGTAAGATTTTTAAAATAAAAAAAGGAGCATAATTTTCAACCCAAGAATGTTATATAAAGTAGGGATTTAGATTACTCCTAGAGAGGGTGCAGCTTATGTAGGAGACGCTAGACCCTTTTCTTGATACTTTTTCCAGAATTTTTCAAGAACCATGACAATTCCAAAAGAACTCTTAGGATCCTGAGTTCCTCCACTGAGCCATCAGAGCAGGTCACCAGAGATATTCTCATTGGAATCTTGTCCATGGAATACATAAGATGAACACTTCATGTTTTTAGTTTCTTTGATGCTGTGAGATACTATCAGAGAATCCTTCCTATCACTAGTAGCAGATCCTCATACACAACTGACATCAATCGAATGGGTATACACTCATAGAGATATGCTAATATCTTGCCAGTGAATTTCCCCCATGGTTGAAACTAAGCCAATGAACAATATCCTATCTGTCTTCACCTCCATATGGTAAAGTATCCCTCTCTAATATTCACTGCTCATAACTGGTGCTGGAAAATAAAAAAGAAAAATTAAACCACCAAAAATTGACCTTGATTATTTAAAAAGGACAGATTAGTGGGCATACAGCCTCGAAGTCATGCACAGCCCTCCTCCCTATAGGGTCCCCAACACTGGTGTAATGTTCAGTGGTTGCTGTCTTAAAATTCTTAATAGATTTTGGGTGAGGGAACTTATATTTCCATTTTAAGTGGAACCCACAGATTACATAACCTATCCTGCATAAAACCAACTATTGGCAATATACATAGGTTTATTGTAGGACTATCTTAAATATTTATTACCTCAAAAACTCTCTGAATTCTTATAAAGTATTTCCCTTAATGTGAATCTTTATTTGGGGTTATTAGAAACCCAAGAAAAATGAAAAAAGTGTAATGTGTATTCTAATTCTCTCCAATCAAACAAAAGTCTTTTTTAGTGTACAATGAATCAAAATTCATTCTGCTGTCATGTATAACTAATTAGAATAAATAAATTTTAAAAAATGTATTTTTATTAAGTTAAGAACACATTCCCTGCTTTAGATAATTTGTTAATATTTTACCAAGGTTGTTTTCCTTTTATATTTTACCTATTATTTTATTTTCAAGGAAATTAAGGGTTGTTTCAAAATTTATAAGGAAAGTCAGGACCAAGAGAAATAAAATAAAGGCACAACATGAATTCATAGAAATACATGCTATATTATCTCATCATAGGATTGTTATGGTATGGATATCAATAGGTCTGAGGACTTCCTAATACATAGAGCAAGGAAGAAAATGCAATCAGCCATAAGTTTCAAAATGTCCAATCCACATTGGCGTCTAAAACTCATGAAGCCCAAGGGTGGATGTGCTGTGAGGAAGGAGATCCGAGTTGTCCAGGACAGGACAGAGCTGGGGTTGCAATATGCCTTCACCATGGGTACGTTCCCTGCAGGAGTATCCATGATTCCACAGGCACACAGTTTTCCTGCCCCTCCATAGCAGACACCATTCTGCTTTGTTGTCACATAACAGACAAAACTTTATAAAACAAAATTCCTACAATAAATGTAGTAGTTGCATCCTTGCGATCATTTCAAGAAAAGTTATGTATTTGAACTTTATGATAGACTATAATACCAAAGTGGAATGCATTGAAATGTATGGGGACAAGAATATAATCCATGAGCAATAGTCCCAGCCTTTGAGGATCAGTGAAAGATATGGAATGTCTACCTCAAGAAGGAGCAATTCAGTACTACCAGACTATACAAAGCATTTCAGGGGACCATGACCCTCACTTAGCAGATACCCCACTCTGATTACCTGTGGCAATGTGTGCTTCAACTGACTAGTCCATGATTCAACATATACATGAACTTCAACTAATTAAAAAATTCACCACTAACACAATCTCCAACAATTCTATTAGATTCTATCCATCCTTCTGAAATATGTGTATGTGTATATACATACATCTATACTACCATGTAAGACCATCACCCCCATTTTTCAGAATAGTTTGTGTGGTTAGCCCAAAGCCAGAGCTTGGGACTCAGTCTTCTGAGCCCTGCTCCTAAATCTTTGTGAAAATGCTAGGCAATATCTCAAAATACTTACTAGAGTATTTATTTTAAATATTATTCTTCACTTCTTTTCCTGACCACATTTCAGCATTATTTCTCATCAAAAGCATCATAAATGTAAGCATTAAAACAAATTTGATTTTATGACTGGAAAAGAATAGATTATTATAACCAGTAGACTTTATTAAAATTAATGGTTTCATTTTAAAATATGCTAATTTCTGTTAACATAGTAACTGAAAACACGTTTCTTTCCCAGAGCTCCCAATGAGAGAGTTATATTTCTACTTTATAACTAGTATAAAAAAAATTTAAAATAGATTACATTTATAATGTCTTCAATTTCTGAGACCATATGAAGCCATTTTCCTGGGTCAGAAAATTGATTTGGTCCTTCACTTTTCCTTAGCCTCAATCATGAAAAATAGGAATTCTGATGTATTCAATTCTCATCCCTAGTAGCATTATTCTGCTTGACTGTGGTGAAAATATCTAATTCTCACAGAACACCGTGGGCTTTGCCAATGGGTTCCAATAAGTCAAGGCATTCATAGCAATGGATAAGTAACACTAAGTTGCAATTGGATTTTACTCACTTTGCTTAAGTGTGACTAAATGCCAAAGCCCAGCTGATGTCATCATTATGCAACTGTTAACTGTCCAGGAATGAGTAGAGAAAATTTATTATTACCATTAGCTGGTAATAATAAATGTTTTCTAGTAGTATCATGCGTTTAGAAATGACTTAAAATTTTGTGCTTCTTGATACTGAAATTAACGAGATCACCTTCATTACAGTAAAAAAAACAACACACTTGAAATTCAGATGTCAGATGACGTTAGACCCACTCTTTCTGAGTTTGGATATAAATGCCTGTTATATAATCCTGGGATTCTTCTATTAAAAGGAAAACTATTAACACGGAGTCAGAATATCCCTGTTTGAGATCCATCTCTGCAACTGGGGTAGACTTTATGACCTTTCTTCTTCTTTTTAGTGGAGGTAATACTTTTAATCTTTAAGAATGCAGAACTCAACTGAGATCATTTGTGTCAACACCAAAGAAAACTGTCTTTATTATTAATAAGAATTATAGAATAAAGGATTTTTCTTACTTTAGATTTCTATAAGTCATGGATAGATGAATGATAGGTGCATCTTTCAAATTTTAATGAAAATAAATTTTAACTCTTTATCTTATTTTCAACAAACTGGACTTCTATTCAAGAATCCACCTGCTTTCAAATGTAAACTTAACTCCTATTGTCTCAAGAAAAGAAGAAAGAGGATCCACTTACAGTTCCCTTCAGCTACTTATATTGAGATGAGCAGAGGGAGCAAGTTCTTCTCCTACTTGGTTGTAATGGCACTTGAAATATTTATTTATTTTAATTAATTAATTAGCTAATTAATTAATTTGGATAGGATCCTCCTACTTTCATTTTGCATGAGGATCAGCTAATATTGTGGACAGAGCTGCTAACTGAGAATGATGCAGATGAGAGAGAAAGTAAAGATTATGGGAATAGGGGAGCAAGGAAAGGGTGTCAGATCCTGGGTCTGTCCACAGTACACTGACCCCATAGAAGTGGCTCAAACTTGAGCTTGCCTTGGAATAGCCAAAAACCTCGTCAAAACCAGATTTTGGGGCATCTACCTCCCCAGTGTTTCTGACTCCGTAAATCTGAAGTGTAGCTACAAAATTTGCATTTCTATGTCATTCCCAAGAATGCCCATGTTGCTGGACAGGGAACCAGACTTTGAGGACTATGAGTTCATGAATTTACGGTAGAGAGCCAAGGACTAATGATCTAGAGAAGAAATATTGGATATTTGGGGCTGATGTACATGCAATTATGTACAGTTATAGTAGCCTCTTTTCTAATGAGTTTGATTTTCTCTTTCACGTGTGTGATGGATACAGATTATGAGTTTATACCAGGCGAATGTGAATGGAAATGCAGTGTGATTCTTCAGCACCTCCTGAAAGTTCTCTAATAAGCTCTCACTCTACCTGAACTAGACTGAGCTGGTTCTAGTGATTTGCAGCTGAAATCTCCTCCTGCTGTAGTAACCTAATTCCAATCACTTACCCTGCAATATTACTTATATGAATAAAAATATAAATAAATATGGGTAAACAATGAATTCCTCAAAGGCTACATTTAAGCACTTCCTCCTCTAAAAGAGTCTGACCCTATTTTACTAGATAAATCTTTGTCACTTTTTTCTTTTTTTCTGTTTAACAGAAATAGTGCTCTTATCAGAACACAGACCAGGTAAAAGCACAAGTGAAAAGGCAATTAAAATGTCCTTTGTTGAGTAATTAATGTTTTCTCATCAATAAAACTCTAGCCTTGCATTACCAACCTGCACAAAAACTTATTGAGATACCCAGTCACCAAATTGCCTCCATTTAGTGAAGACAATACAGAGCTGGCCCCACCATTACCAGTTCCTGCCCAAAGTCATTCCATAAACTTTACATCCTTATCTGTTTTATCCATAACCTCATAGTGTTCAAGGATATATGTGTGGGATGGTTGTTTTCCTCTGAATTTAAAGGGGTAAATGAACCTAATTTTGGACTGTGACTACAGGTGTGTTTTTGGGTAAATTTCAATGCAAAAGAAAAAAGGATGCTTAAAATCTGAACTTAAAATAACATGAAAATGTGCAATAGTTCATCTCAAGCTTATGCAATAAACATAACACAATTTTGAATTTGATGCCTTACTGTTTCATATTTTCAGTAGTAAGTATAATAAATAAAACTAAGGTCAATTTTACTTGTCTTAGAACATACGAATTGAATTGGAGGGAAAATGGAGATCTGATTATTTTTATTTTTATGGTTTTTAAGCTTGATTATTCATCAAACAAATTTTCTAAGATTTACTTTAATTCAGATTGTTGCTTAGTTTGGAATTTTCCTAATATTTTGGGATAAGATCTAGCCATAATTAAGTCATGCACAATTGTGGACTATTATTGCCATTATTGTCTGTCCCAGGATCACTTCTGTTTGGATCCTATTGATTGAAATTATGGTATTTGTCCAGTGCACTAGTGCTCATTTGTAATAAGGAGCAGTGGTTTCTATAGTGGAGGAAAGAAAATCAGAATCAAACCTTTCTTAGAATACCTATTGGAAATGCTGGCTCTGTATTGTCGATTTCATTATCGTGTTAGAAACACTTTTGCCCCAAGTGCTTCTTGTGGTCTTGATTCTTAATTGTTGTTATTTTGCAGTGTAAAATATTGATGACATTGGTCAAAAAGATTGACAGCTGCATGAATTGTTATTAACCAGACGGTTGGTTGCAGCTCACATTTCAATACACAGTAAGATGAAGCACAAGCCCTTAGGGGGACTTCTTTTCATTTTCCTTTCCAAATAGGCCAATATTAACCCTTTGTTTGCATTTTTTCTTATTTTCCTTTTCCTTTGAGCAATGAAATTGCCATTTATTGATTTCAAATATGAAATTTAAAAGGACTAAGCATTTATCAAGTTACAAATTGGAAATTATCCAGAAAGCTCAACAAAATAAAGGATTCAATGCTCGCTCATCACTTAAAAAAACAAAAGTAGGAACAGTGCTACCCAGAGTGCCTTCCACCTTGACCCATAAGGTTAACCTGGGAAGGACAAAGCAGAGCTGCAGACAGAAAGACTAAATTAAAGCAGAGGAGCAGACCTTCTCTCCTAGCTCCTCCAGCAGCACATGGGCACAGGCACACAGACACGCATTTAGAAAGTAACATAGTCAAAGCTTTTGGGGGAATATTCGTCTATTTGTTCATTTTTGCAGCAGGTAAAGTCTGACTACCAAGTCCTCTTGTGAATGGTCTTGTCATCTACAGTGAATACGAAACATTTATCCATATGGAATGTGTTAGTGTGGATTACTCTCACTTGTGTGTATCATTGTAACGAATTTAATTTATAATTAATAACATGAACTGAAGAGCAACATTGGAGCAAAAGATGGAAACCATCCTTCCTAGGGGTGAAAGAAATAATTCCAAGTGCTTCTGTTTCTCCTAAGAACCAATCTTTGTTTCGGAAAATAGAAGAGATTGAATTAAAGGTAATTACTTAAGTTACATAACTTTTATAGGAATGTGAGCTGGTTCCTTTCTTACAGACTCTTTTTTCTTTTTGGTACCAGGGATTGAGCTCAGGGGTACTCGGACACTGAGCCACATCCCCAGCCCTATCTTGTGTTTTATGTAGAGACAGGGTCCCACTAAATTGCTTAGGGCCTCGCTAAATTGCTGAGGCTGGCTTTGAACTTGCGATTCTCTTGTCCCAGCCTCCCAAATTGCTGGGATTACCACACCTGGCTCCTTTCTTACAGACTTAAATTAAGACGTCCTAGTCCCATTCTAATTTTGGGTAGAGGGTTGTGATGTGGTTATCAGAATGAGCTGTGTACCAGAATAAAATCACAATGTGTTAACAGCACACCTTCCCACAGAGCATTACAGATCCACTGGACAGGAACTGTGATGGGGCCAGAAAACTCTTTTTAAAAAGTTGCATGAACGGTTATGGTGAAGGAGTTTGAGACCCTCTACAAGTTTCAAGCTCTTTTCTCACTGAATCAATATTTAGCTACATGATATTCAGAAACAGCTCATCTTCCAGTTCTGCTATTTTTTTTAAATTAGAATTTTAAATAGTACAAAGGATATTACTAAAACCCATACTTGCATCATTCCTACCTCTGCACTGATGCAGCTGTCCAGAGACAACATCAAGCTATTTCACTTTGTAGTTCATAGGGGGGATGTCTTATGATAAATTTGTACTTACTTTATAATTTATCAGCTTTATTTACAGACTTCTTTCTCTGGTCGGTAAAAATATAATTTATCAATATGCCTCCCTTCCCATTCTCCTGTGTTTTCCATTATTCACAATATAATTGTACACTTACTTTTAGTTCATCTTTGTTATTCATTTTTAATTTATTCACAATTTGCAATATATTCTTGAACCCCAATATGCTATTCCTACAACATTGCAAAACATCTCCAGGTTCCTAACTTGGTGGGATGAGAATAGTATCAATTTTTCCCCTCTTGTCAGTCTTTCGTTTTTCTAGCATTTAATTATCTGCCAATTAATATATATATTCCTCCCGTAGGGTTAAAATCTATGTAAGATTTTAGTTTTCTTTGCATTTAGTCAATATATCACTAAGAATAATTCTTTTTCTTGAATTTTTGATTATCCCTACTTTCTTGCTATGTGAATAATAATATGCTACACACTTTCTTCACTTGAACCTGTTTTTAATCAATGATTATAAAGTTAAAAGAAATAGTGCATTATTAGAGATTGAAGTCCAACCAAGGTGACATATCCAATCCAAAATAAAAGAGGGAGCCAATGGATTTCAACAGTCCTAGTAGCCGAATAATTAAGTGATAAATATTTTACTTTTTATTTTACTTTTACTGTACAAGCTGCAGTCTGTGTATGACTGTAAGTTCACTTTTGCTTTGAAGCATTCAACTGTTCCACCATTTTTCAAGGCCTCTCTTGTTTCAGACTGTTTTCTAGAAGCCTTTTGTCACATACATCCATCAGGACAGTCATTCCTCCAGCTTGTGCCTAGCTGTTATCCTAGGATTTCCATTTCTTGCATTTCCAGGGCATAATAATGAGATACATATCCACCTCCTCACGTGCATGAAAATGCCTCAGACTTGACTCACCGTGACTCTGCTTCACGTGAATATTTAATACCCTAAACTTCACTGGCTGAAATGTATCGCCCCTCCAGGTAGGGTAAAAACTTGATACCACTTGTTGGGAGTCAATTTTCCATGGTATATTGACACATCATGTGCCAAAAAAGTTTTTGTCCTAGAATGATTTCTAAAGGATGATTATATAGCACAGCCAGAGGTCACATTTATTTCTTGACCAGAATAATAAGAATCATGCTTTCATAGGAGCAAAACTTGCACTCTTTGTGTGCTGTTTCTTTTGAGACTTAAAGTTCCCTACGCTTGGGTTCCTTAGCTGTCTATGTAGCCACTGTGAGTAGAGCATTCACCCAGACACCCTTCACTGTTCACAACGCATTAATGAGGAGGGGTGCCTCTCCTGAACAAAGGCTCATGTTTTCTTCTGTGCAAGGGGTGAGAACATCCTTTGTCTTTGACCGAGAAGTCTCATGTCTCTATCATCATTTCTAAAACTGTGGTAGGCTCCAACAGGACAACCTGTTGACCCTGCACAGTTATGAAATTTGGACCACCTAAATGCAGTCTGGGTTTCTCATTCTGGAACATATAGAACCAGAAAGATCTCAGGCACCTTTTAAGGATGAAATTTTTTTTTTTTTTTAATCCAAATCAGAATTCAGTAGACTCTTAACAGAATTCTAGGCAGAAAATACTTTTTCCTCAGAACTTTCAGTGTACATTGTTGGGCTAATCAGTGCCTGGGAAATCTTTCAGTGAGATAAGAGGACTCAATGTGATAAGGAAGGAAACAGAGAAGGGAAGGTGGCTGTTTCAACTTGTCTCCAAACTTTAGGTGAGAATCAAAGCAGGTGGTCTTGCTTGCAAAGGAATGTGCTCATGTGACCTCTGAAGAAGTCCACCTTTGAAGTGAGCATACAACCTGTCCCATGTATTCTTCCTGCTTATAAGCATGGGACATCCCTCCATTGTATCCCAACCTGCTGCTGGGAAGAATGAATGAGTAATAAAACGGCCAAACCTTCTCCACAGGGTCCTCCAAACTCTTTCTTTGGGATCAGCAAGAGCATGCTGGGTCTTTGCAGCCCCCAGGTTGATCACACATTTTGTATTCTCCTCTGGGACTAGTATTGTTAAATTCCTATCCCACCTTGTCCTTTTCCTGATGTCCTTTGCACTGGTTTGCTGATGGTTTTATTAGTTTCCTCTCGTTTGCTTCTCTGCTCTCCTGTTTTATACACGGTCTCATTCGTTTTAAATTGATGTCTTATGCTCTGGTTGGTTCTTATCCCTGGATGAGATAAGGATCCTTGGTTAAATGTCCACTCTTACATATAAAACATCATTATAGTAAGAAATCCTAGGTCATTGGAAATGATTTACCTATAAGAAATGAAAGACTAAGACTGCATGTGGTGACAGAGAGTGGGGGTTTACTGATGAATAAGACATGTGTTGGTGGTAGGAAATAAGTGATGTGGCTTCCTGTATTGTTTGGGATCCACACATGAATAGAAGGGCCAAGCGCTCTTCTGACCCAGTATGATGCTGACCCCACATGAATCACATAAGGATCATTCCAAGGAGCTCAGGAGAGAGGGATAAGGAAGGCAAGCACTGGGACCTTTGTGAACTGTAACATGAGCTGTTCTTTTCCTTAACTTACTTAGCCTATGGCCTCTCAGCCTAGGATCCTTTTGTTCTTTCATCCTCCTAAAGCCAGAATGAGATAGGCAGTCAGTGTAGATAGATAAATTGAGTCAAGTCGATCAAGGAGGCCAATTTGGGTCTGGGAAGTTGGAGAGGTATTAAAATGCTAATGCCTTCAGAGCCCTTCCTCCACCCTTATCAGGATAACCTGCCCCTGCTCCAACCTGTTGCTAAGGTAACCTGTCCCAGGGATTACCTCTCCCTTCAGGGAGTTGTTAATTACACCCTCTTCCTGCCCAAATCACTCCACCTGGGCCCTTCCCTCTATCCGTGTGCTTTTCACATTTTGGCCATCCCATGGAGCATCTCCTGGGCCCAGGAAGGAGCACAGGAAGGAGAGATAAGGACAAGAGAGCAGGAGAACAAAGGAAGCCTAGGACATATAAAAAGGCAAAGCATGTGTACTTCTTGGGATACCAGGATACCAGCTATGGCCCCCTACTGCCTCCCGGGACAGGTCTGTGTTACCCCTTGTAAATAAACCTTGCTTGAATACTTGCCTTGGTGTTCTTCTCTAATGTTCAAACTTCAACTTGTGAAGGAGCAGAACTCGTCACCGGTAACTGGCAGTGTCACTCCACTATGTTCAGCCAACATTATTGTGATAGTCTATGTCAAAGTCTTCTGCGTATAATCTAGTTTTGCTTATAGACATCAGTGCCAGTCTGCATTTTTTAACTGTCTACGTTCTATGAAATGTCCTTTAATCACATAACCGAGACCATTCAATTTATTGTTATAAGGAAATAATGAAGCGTTTTCTGCAGATTAGGCCTCCCAGAGTGTTAGGCTCCAACATCACCAACCGGTTCCTCTTTCTACTTACAGTTGTATGTCATGGTCTCCCTACTTAGACAGACACCGGGTCAATATAAAGAGTATAATCATGTGTCAAGAAGAATTGCCAAGTAATTTATTTAAACAATGCTTACAATTGTGCTTCCTCCATTTGTGTGTCTCTAGTAATTTAACCTGCAGCGTTTCATTCATGACATTTAATCAATACATGCAAATCACTTCAGGGACCTATTATATCCTGAATTCATTAATCTACTTGGGCAAGAGACAAGCATGTAAGAGGATTTTCTTGGTTGAGGTCAAAAAGGAGGATGGATAGTATCAGGTTCCACAATCACAAATTCTTTAGACACTGCAATACCCCAGAGAGTAAGAAGTCCATTTGGTTTACTTTTTAAATTCAAACAATTTTCAGTCAGATATCTTTAGTATTTGTGCACTGACTTGAGCAAATACCTTGTTACTTACTATTATTATTGTTTCTATTTTTACATGGTAGATTCTGACAAAGCAAAATGCAAAATAAGGATATTTTTCTCTTTCAGGGATCAAGATGTTTTATTTGTCATGGAATTACAAGGGTGAAAGTAATTTGGTAAATTTCACTTATACCAATCATCAAAAGGAATTTGGTTTATGGTTGCATGACAGGAAACCAATGGGATTGGAAATTCTATTATGGTGTATCACAAAATATCCCTTAATCCTTAGGCTTTGCCAAGAGGGAATTTATCAGAAGATTGAATAGATATAAATTATGACTAATAAAGTGTGATACAAGCCAATAAGACTGCTATTGCTACTATTTCATGAGCAAGCATCAGTGTTTCAGAATTCTTGGTTTTCTTCAGAGTAGAGAACAATGAGGTATTTTCTGATTTTCCATTTATTTGTATTCCTTTGTTGGAGATTCTGTCCTTTGAATTATTTTTGAATTGTGTAAAGGCTTTGACATTATCAGATTCATTAATAGATCATTCTAAACGGTGAATTTTCACAGTATGTCTCATCTAACTTCACAATGCCAACCCAGGGTGGCCTCCATGTCAAAACCACTTTCCTACACTGGCTCTATCACTAGCACCATGTCTCAAGGCAGCAGTGAATCCATCCCCAGCATGTCCTAATGGATGGGGTTCTACAACAGAGCACTAGTGCACACTCCAGTGAGTATCTAGTAAGAGAAGACTAAGTGAGTAAATTATAAGCAACAGGCTTTTGTACAACTGAAATAATGAGTATGATCTTGATATACTAAGGGAGACCCTGCTCCCCATAGTTTAAGTTAGAAAAGCAAACAGAACCACAAATACTGAATTCTTACATCACATTGTTGTACGTCACATGTATAAGAGGGGTGTGCATGATACAAAAGAATTTGTATTTATTTTTCCTTTTGCTTATACAAAGAAATGTGAAAGGAGAAAAAAGTCAATGAAATTTGATACATTAAAGGGACTCACAAATAGAGTGACTGGGAATACAGGAATAAGTGAGATTTATGACTTATCTCTTTATCTTTTTGAAGTTTCAGACATATAAAGATGTGATTCCTATAGTAGATGCAGTCGGTGATCTGCCTTGATCTCCTTCAAGGGACCATAGCTCTACTCCAGCTGCTGTTGAGTGTTGGGTATTAATCTCTTACAATTGTGATTTTTATAGAAAATTGCTGTCGCCCAACTTGGACTGCCACCCTGGAAATACCTGAAAGATTGCACATGCCTTTCAGTTAGTGAGATCCCACAATTAACTGATAATGAAGGTGTAAATTCTTCTTTGACTCAATGTGGGACACCTCTGAGCTCCCTATAGGATTAGTGTGAGGGAATAGATTGCAGTCTAAATCATGGGGTGATTATTGTCTCCCATCCCTCTTCTACTTCCCTGTTCCTTTTATATTTCTCTTGAGAGCACTCCATTAATACATCACTGATGCAAAAATCTCCATCTGAAGTTCTGCTTCTCAGCCATCTGTCCTTGGTGGAGTTTTGTGGAGCAAAATAAAAAATAAAGCAAAGTGCAGAGAAATAGCCTTAAAATTAAAGGGTCTTTAGTAAATTAAATTATTAAACTGTATTTTAAATGGATAATGCATTCTTATTGAATCTTATAATTTCTATATTCCTACATTTTATCAATGATCTTAAAAAAGCTGAATACAGCATAATGAATACAAAAAGATCACCAGTAACTCATTATTGGCCATAGGTAAAATGATGGTATAATGCCCAAGCTCAGGAGATCACCAGGAGTCTGATTCTGATGCAATCACAAAAGGGGGTCTTTCTTACAAGCTCGAGCAGGGACCGCACGCCTTCACCGATGCAGTGGGTAGGTAGGTGGGGCACCTAACAATGGCTTGAGCAGGTTTTTATAGGGGGAGGGGACAGGTGGTGGCAGTGGATATGACATATGCATTGCATCATTACACAAGCATCGATTACAATCGTACAGCACCTATGGTGACAATATTGACCATTCAAAATCTGGGAGGTGTTCATTACATTTGGCGGGACCCAATCATGACCTTAGAGAATCTTTTTAAAATGACCAACTACAGGTGAGTTTAAAGGGCCCATGTGGGGTTTAGGCAAGTGGTGAGTGACTGGCTAGTTTGTACAAAGTAAATATCTATAGTCTCCTAGACCCTGACTCAGACCTCAGGGACGCCAGGTGTATAATTTTTAACCTCTTTTGATTGGCTGCTCTGAGGGTGGTCCAAGAGTGGCTTTAGCCTTGAGCAATGTGTGGCTTTTCCTGGGATCTAAACTCAGGCCTACCAGTCTTTCTGGAAGGTCTGAAGCCTGTCATGGAGTTTATTTAGCTCGGGTCTTTCAATGGCTCTCCATGGATCTATGAAAATCTCATGCATTTTTATTTGCCTGTACTATAATAGTAAGCTATTGAAATTAATTGTATCCAATACTCACACTCAAGGCTCAATGGCCATTATCCAGTAACAAGGATTTCACTGAGCAACAATAATGTTGCATTAATTTCATTAAATGCAACAATCAATAGTTAGTCACTTTGATGCTATTCAAATAATTTGAGAGTAATGACTCTATCACTTAGGGTAACACAGGGAGGGAATAAAAACACTGCAGGTATCTTGAACAGCAGGACCTCTAATACAGGACAGTGGTACCTACAAAACCAATGAAAGAAATGGGAATTAGAAGGGAAGGAAGGCACAACATAGACTAATCACCTGGAGAGTCAACAAATGTAGAAACCACAGAAAAGCAGGAGAGAAAATCTTAACTCCTCAGAGAAAACTGTAGTTTTCTCCACAGTCTAATGCCTACTGAATCACATCATTTACATGCATGCTTTTGGAGGAGGTTTCTGATTCTCTTCCATCTTTGAAATTTCATGCAAAACTCACAATTGGGATATAACCATAAACTCAACTGGCAAGAGGTTTGGAGAAAGTAATTCTCATTTTTCTAGCAGAGGCAAAGTCTGGTTCAGAGGCATAGAGTAACCCTCTACAAATTGAGAAGATGCATTTTAATCCTTAGAAATAAAGTTCCAGTAATATGGAAAGGGCACCAGCACATTCACCTGTCATTTGAGAAGAGATGTACTTATAAGTCTGGTAGACTGTTTCTCAAGTTTGGAATTTTGTTATTTTGTGCTCTCCAGTTTTGATTTGATTGCATTTAGTCACATGGGATTGCGTGTTCTGCTGATGGAACTGAGATGGCTTCTTAAAAATGTACTTAACATTTTCCCAGAGCTGTGAGAGCTTCACAGATTCAAATTAAGCCTTGAGCTGTCTGTTTCCCATGTAAAATGCTTATTGATTTAATTTTCTTTTACTTCAGATGGTTAAACTATGTGCTATTCTAAAGATAACGTTTTACACACTGAATGTCCTAAGACTGCTAACCAGGCACTTACTACAAAGGCCGGTGATGCCTGGTCACATGGGTATTATTTTAGGACCATTAGAAAAGAGGTCTGAAAATATGTCTATAATAGGGGCAAAGTAGTTGAAACTTAGGGATGCATTATTTAATGTTAGTCTATAGCTCACAGGTAGGAGCAATCCAATTTGCCTTATGACTTTTGTCACACAAAACATATTTTTTTCTAATAGCAAGAGAATCCCAAGTCAGCAACACAAATTTAAAAAAATATATAAGATATATAATGAAAACTGAGATAGGAATAAAGGGTACAGGGTTTTTCAAGGTGACAAGTTAGGGGATGGGGGTATAACTCAATGGTAAAGCAGCATGTGCTTAGCATGTGAGAGGCCCTAGGCTCAACATGCTGCACCAAAAGAAAAAAAAAAAAAAGTGAAAATTTTACAAAACAAATTATTTTGTGGCAAAATGATGTGGTGCAAAAGGTTTTGACTTGGAGTGAATAAATTAGACTCTTTAAATATAAAATGTGATCACATAGATCACATACTGATCACATAGACCATCTCTAAGCCAAGAGTAAATAAAGTAGGGTATATAAAAACCTCAGTTATACATCGGTTATAAGGAGAATTTCAATTATCATTATGCTCTGACCAAGTCTGTGGTGTACTTTTGTCTAGCTTGCTGCCAGCTACTTGACTACTGGAAAAGTGTGTCATAATCTGAGTGTCTGCTGTCATATGTAAGCTGTGTCCTGCTGGATCAGGCCCAGCATGGAGCATCAATGGCCAGTGCTTCATTTTAGACCTTGCATCCCTCTTGGAGATCCAGAAATGTCACAACATTTTTTTAAACACGCTTATATCATGACGGCACAGACATTTCTTGGAAAAATTTATATATATGACTTCCGTTTTCTGGATTTTTTTAGAGTTGTGAAAATCAGCAAGGCCCTGTAATAGATAGAGACACAACACTTTCAGCATTTAAGTAAAAAGGCCTCCATGAAAATCAAGGTGTTTCATTATCATAATTTTGATTTGGTCCATGGGATAAAGGCCTCAATTTCAAATGAGATAGCATTCTATGCATGATCATTGCTAAATTAACTTCTCCCCAAATAGAATTCATATAAATAAGGATTCTCACAGGACGAATGCAGGCTGAGAGTAGAGTATAAAACTCTATGAATTTTGTGGAAGATATGACAAATTGAACACATTCATCTAATCAAGTAAAAATGTATTTATTCTTTTAGTCTTAAGTACATACATCGGGAGATCCAATGTTGAAGAAATTTAATCAATGCTCTACCCAGAATTAGCCACACCGTGAGGATAAGGACACATTTCTCCACACTCCTCAGTCTGCCCTAGATTTCTGAATACAATTACAGTTCTGAAGCTTCCCAAACCTGCCCCAATTTTAATAATTTTGTTAGGAAGATTCTCAGCATCTTATTGAAAACTATTATTATTATGCTCATTCATTACAAGGAAATAATAGAAGTTAAAACCAACCAAAGCAAGACTCACAAAGAGCAAAGTTAGGAGAGTTCCAAATATGTCCTCTGAAGCATCCATTGTCTTCTGGATGGACACTCCCACATAGTCTGCAAGGCGTAAGTGGTGTTTGCAAGGGTGACAGTATGCACAGTGACACCCAGGAAGCTCACCCAAGCTTTGGTGTTTTCCCTGGGGCTTCCTGACGTAGACATGATTTTTTGATTCTTTATCCCACTGGTTAAACTCAGTTGCTAAATCGACTGATACCACAGGACACACAATGTCCACTCTAACTCATGCAGTTGGTCTTTCTGTCCTGGTCAGTCCCCACCCTGAGTCATTACTTATCTTAAACAGTCAGAAGTGGTCTGAAGGGCCTATCCTGAATAACAAAGACATTCCAGCAGCTGGGAAAGTCCAGAGGTTCAGAGGATACTGTCCAGGAGCCAGGGACAATTCCCAAGGACACAGTTATCATTTAAAAGTATGACATCTTAAAATGTGACAGAAATTTAAAAGATAATTATATTGAACTAAAGCATTCTCCTCTAAATTGTCTATGAGTCACATCTAAACTTTAATATGATTAAGCCCAGCTAACCAGGAGTTTCATTTAAATAGTGCTTTTATACCTTCACGTTGTCTGGAATGTCAGTACAGATGCCACACAACGATGGTTAACTAAAGGGGAGAGAGAATTTCATTGTGAAGAAGATCAAATGTACCAGAGAGAAGCAAGTCTCTTTCCTGTGCTGGATGACCTATAATATAAAGATGAATGAGACGGGAGCACTTCTAGTCATGAATGACAGCACTCTAGGTGAAGTTCAAGAGAGGGGGCATCTCAAGGGGACTTTAGGAAAGATCGGAGAAACAGAAAATGAACTTAAATGAAAAAGACCAATTTTATTTTTACTGGATATATTTATGAATGAAATTGATTAGGCTCATGCACTGTTGGTGAATTTTAGATTTCACTGTATACATCAAGCCTCTACCCACCCTTCCTCTCTCAGCTTTCTAGGTGCCAGAGTCTATCTGCCTCAATCATAAAACTTCTTTGCTTTTCTTCTCTGTTTAGTTCAAGCTAAAAACAAAAACAAAAACAAAAAAAAAATCATTGGTGGTTTAAATTTTTAAAAATTCTACTCAAATTCATGTCTATCTTGCCTAGAATTTTTACTAGGGAATCTGTATTCTGAATTTAAATGTTTGTTGTAATGAGCCATTAAAAATATCAAAATAAGGATATTTCAACATCAAATTCAACCTCAAATAATTTTCATTATTTGTCTGTTCAAAAAAGTGCCACATGTGCCATTATTATTGTATTTTGGTTTTCCTGTAAAAATCTATTCTGCAAAACTGAGAGTCTGGATTGATTAAGTTATTTCAGATTTTATTGTAATTCAGTATATTGATCCATCTATTCGCAGAAGCTTACATTGACACAGTATCTTACAGATTTTCTTACAAAGACTCACAAATGATTCCGTTGATACTTCATTTACAATGTTATGAGTTTGATGTTGGAGTCAAAATTGACCATTGGCATGTTTATCAATATACATCTTTATATTTCACATATATTAATAGCTGATTGGTAGACCCATGAGATAGCCACTAGCAGCTATTAATAGAATTAAAAGTTGCTGGATATATCTTTAAATATTTTATCAGTACATCCTGGAGTATTATGTTTCTTCTTCCCTAGTCTATGACAATAGTTATTATAGACTTGTAACAGTCAAAAACTGTATTTGGCTTTGCATTGAAAAAAAAAACCCACAGCCTTGTTTGTTTTGTAATAAGAAACTACAATAGGTCATTGCTGATATTTTATTAGGGCTGGTGAGGCCACTTTGATTCACAGAATAATTTGCTGTGTTCATATAATAGGTACTCAGTTCTGGTCTTCAAACCTTTGCCACAAAAGAGAAAAAGACATAGTAAGAGATCAAGGGAATGGCTGTGTGCAGAAAGAATGCTCTGTCAGAAATTCTAGTAAATTCTGCTTATGTTGGTCCTCATGTGTCTTCACCCATAAATGTACTATAACTTCAAAAGAGTTGAAGAAGGATGACTTTTTTCTACCTGGCCTTTTCATTGCCATGGAAAAAATTAAGATTCTGTTAGTGAAGGTTAAGGCATGGATAGGTATTCCACAAGCAGCTGACAAAATCTCACATAGGACCCTGCAGCAGAATTCCAACACAGACCATCCACTTTATTTTTGCATGCCAGGGACATCACATAGCATGAAAAAAGAACAAATGAGTAGAGAAGGAGATATCCATCTCTCTCTCTCTTCCTCTCTCTCTCTCTCCCTTTTTTGTTTTTTTTGCAAATCTTTGATGTGTTTATTCTCTTAGGAACTACTCATTTTTTCAAGACAAAATTAATTTACTACTTTATTGAATATAATTTTCTTTAACCCAAATTTGTAAAAACAATTTTCCTTTTTCTGCCTTTATGATAGCTTATATTTACTTTTCTCTCATTTCTCCTTCTTTGTTTATTTCTCCTTCTTCTTCTTTTTGCAATACTGGGAATTGAAGCCAGGGTAACCATGCCACTGAGTTACATTACCACTCCTTTTTATTTTTTTAAACAGGGTCTCACTCAATTGCCCAGGCTGGCCTTGAACTTGTAATCTTCCTGCCTCAGCCTCCCATGTATCTGGGGTTATAAGCATATACCACTACACCTGGCAAGGTTTATATTTTTATTAGGACATTTATTAATATAAATACACATTAACATTGATATAAAAACTATTGAACACATTGGAAAATTGCCAAGGATATATAATTTTAAATGACTCAATTTCTTGAAAATCATGAATGGTCTAGAAAAAGGAGTGCTTGTAGGTATCTCTGTGTATGTGAATGACTGTGTTTGTGAGTGTGTGCGTGTGAATTGTGACCATGGGAAAGGCGAGAATCGTAAGTGACCTGAGACAATCACAAGTGGCAGGATAGGATTGCTGTAAGTTTTAACAAAGAGTTTGTGACCTAGCTGGGCACAGTGGTGCATGCCTGTAATCCCAGCACTTTGGGAGGCTGAGACAGGAGGATAGTGAGTTCAAAGCCAGCCTCAGCAATGACGAGGTGCTAAGCAACTCAGGGAGACCCTATCTCTACATAAAACACAGAACAGGGCTGGGGATGTGGCTCAGTGGTCGAGTGCCCCTGAGTTCAATTCCTGGTACCAAAAAAAAAAAAAAAGCTTGTGACCTGCTGGTTGTGCATTCTCCAGAAGCAATGGAAGACCACTGGAGGTTTAGCATCAGGATGAAAGAAAAATTGAGCTTGCATTGAAGACTTCAGATAAATTTTAGGAAAAGGTCTTCAGGCAGAGGTATCAACTTGAAAATTATTGCAATATTCTCAGTGAAAAATGATGGAAGAATGAACTCTAATTGTGGCAGCAGTGTGAAGGATATGTGGGTGTTCTGGGATTTGGGATGGACTTACATCCAGATAAATCCATTCTAAATTTGAAGTGTCTTCAGTGGGAAAAGCATTTAATTCACCCAAGCTGCAGAACATCACAGCAGCACTAGTCTGTGGGGCCCAGGTTGTTTGTCCTTGGGATTTTGTGGCTGACTGGAAGCTGTAGCTCACTGCTCTTGCTAGTGTTGCAAGATAGCATCATATTGCACATTCACTAGCCCAAGAAAGGATCGAAATTCAAAGTATGGTTTCTGGCGAATGCATATTGCTTTTGACTTTTTTAAAGTCAAAAAGTCTTCAGTTGAGCCTTCTTATATTGGGAGTAGTCCACATTCAAAAAACAAATGTAGAGGTGTTTTGATTGTGTGATTGCTGGCGTATGCGCATCTGTGGTCTTTACTAGATTATAGGAGGTCAAGTCAGGGAGTATTATATTCATTTGTTTTTTCACCTTATCAACATCCTATGCATATAGAATATATGTGTGTTTGAAAATATTCTGATTGAATATATTATTTCCTATAGAATAATTTGAACAATTTAGATCATAAACACAAAGCTGCATAACTTTCATCAGTTTCTACACTATCATATACTCCAAGACTGAAAGTCAGTGATTTGAATGTGATCAGGGATTCAGATCATATAATATAATCATATGATATAATTCATATGATTAATATGAATATAATTAATATGAATATGATATAATTAATTAATATGAATATGATATAATTAATTAATATGAATATGATATAATTCATATCATATAATATAATTCACATCATATAATAACTGTCTAAATTAAATGTAACAGTTGACCTGCCTGGCTTTCTTCCAGCTCTTTCTCCAGATGGTTTGCTCCTGTACATGTAGAGATAGGAAAATGAAAAGTGATTATCCTACTAGATCCATGTCTCTGTACCAAATGGAATTATTTACAAATTTCTTTGAGATGAATAAAAAAAGTCATTCAAAGAAAAGAATGATACTTTAAAATCTTTTGAATGAAATTTTCCTGAGAATAAATGTAGACCAACATTGAGTGGGGCTCTGAAGACTTCCCCTTTCCTTCTCCTATTGCTAATTGGCTTTTACAGATGATCAGTCCAAATGGCCCTCAGCACTGAAATCCCCAACTGTTAAATGTTCTCTTTTTTCCCCAGAATAAAAGTTACTGTTCAACTAAACTTTTTGAATGTACATTGGTATCATAGCCACTGTTGAACGACATAGAAATAAAAGAGAGTCTGTTTAACTTAACACAGTCAAGAGATTCCATTAATAGTTTCCACGTCATGGGAAAAATGTTTGGTTCTGTAGAACACTAACTCTAACTCATGCTAGAAGGTTAATATGTTTGTTTAACTTAGTGTTTTCAGGCTCATTAGACAGTGTTTAGACATTATGTATTATAATTATTAATCATATCTCAATGGAGGAAAGAACTATTCCACCAAGTATCTTCAAATTAGTATTCAACTTAGTCTCTATTAATTTTGCAAATGGAAAAACTAATGATGAACTATAAAATATGATGTGTATGCTTACTATTCATCTAAATGAATATCTACATAGGGGTTTTCAAATAATTTTTCCAAATGGCTTGGGAACAAAAAGCATTTATATTTATTTAATTATCAAGTTCTAACTAGAAATTACAATAATAACTGGATATGATGTAAAAATATTGATTTTGTGCTTTCTTGTATCCAGTAAGCAGAGGATATCATAAAAATTCAATACAGCCTTATTTTTCCAGCTTGCATTTAAAGATTCACGAACTTTAAAGCATATTCATCATCCATCTTCCCGTGCATTTATGTTCCAATCTATAGCAGTATAATCTCCTGAGGAGTTTGGACTCATAATTTTCTCTTAGAACTTTTACTGAAATGGGTCTGCTTTATCATCAAGCTTGAATCTTACATAGTTTCTCTTTCAAATCCTAACCATGGGTTATTAACTTAAATGTTCCCTTTGTGGTTTCTTAAATAAGGACTTATAGGTGTGATTTGTAATTATATCATAAGGTTGTTAATGCTTTTATATGAGAAATACAATAAAATAAAATAACTCAAGCTTCACATCTTAAGTTTAATATAGAACATCCATGGGAAAGGTAATATGTTTTTATCAAGCTAATTTTTATTTTAAAACAAATTTGTAAAATAAAAAAAATATATCTTTAAAGCATAATGTTCTAGTAAAAAAGTAAATTCTCTAAGTCAGACAGCTTTATACCTTGAATTATGTACTCACAAAATAACCACATTAATCAATCCTTTGTTTTTCTCCAAATTATACTCTTCTGATCCTTTATTTTAAAATAGCAACATTTTCATTAGAGTTAAATAAAAATAACTTTAACATTGTGTCAGATGTGTAGGATTTATTCAATAAAGGTATCCTTCTCAAATTTTAAATCTAGAGAAGAATTTTAATTTTTTAATATAATTATAATTAGGTGAAGTTTTGCTTATGTATTTGATAGAAATAACTGGGTATATGAGGCACATCTGCAATCCCAGTTACTCAGGAGGATGAGACAGGAGAATTCCAAGTTAGAGGCCAGCCTGGGCAAATTACTGAAACTCTGCGTCAAAATAAAAAGTAAAAACAGAGCTGGGCATGTGGCTCAGTGGTAGAGCACTCCTGGGCTCAATCCCTAGTACCACACACACACAGACACTTGTCAAATATTTGACTCATAGTATAATCTTAAACTTCTTATGCTTATTCTAAATGAAATAATGCTATATACATCTTAAGTTTGTAAACAATGAAAATTTATTCCTCCCATTTCTAAAAGCTGAGAAGTATTTCAAATGTTATATCCTCATAATACACATGCGGGTTCACTTCAGCTAAGATGACGCAACAACACTTTGTGTGTGTGTGTGTGTGTGTGCCTGAAATAACTTAACAACTAGCTGTATGAGACAATAGAATGTCTGGACATCTATTAAATAAATCTATTAAATAAATCACTGGACATCAGGCAGTAGTTCCTGAGAAATGGAAAGCAAGTTTGGTGAGTGCGCTGGTTGCCTAAGTCTTGTGCATGGAGAGGTTTAATAAGCCTTAGAGCAGGGAAGGGGAGTCCAGGATTCCAGGGAGACTCTGCCTGAGAATCCACAGAACAGGGTATCAGGAAGAGAGAAGAACACAAAGAGAAATGTTGATGCATTTCTACTGTTCTACTCCTGGAGAGGAGCTGGACAGGGGAGAAAGAAAGGATTTGAAGGAACAATAGCTGGGAATAACATCAGACTGAAGATAGTTCCTATTTCCACCAGAAATACTGTAAAGCTTTATATTGCTAAAAGTATTGAGTACAGTAGTCAGAAGGGTTTTGCCTCGGTAGAGAAGAAAATTAGCCCTTAGCTAAATATTGCTCTCATCCCACATAGCAAAGCCAAACAGCAAAGCATGGTAGGGGTAAAACATTTCTAAGCCATTTAACCACATCCCAGAACAAAGCCCTAATATTCACCAGAATACAAAACCATCTGACAATGAGAAGATGAAGTTCACAAAGTCTGGCATTCAGAATTTCTTATAAAACATATAAAAGGGAAGAAAATATGTCCAATAATGGAAGAGAATAATCAATCTCTGAACACAGACCTAGAAATGAGACTGATGATAGTATCTGTAGATGAGAGTATTTCTTAGAACTCTATCTTACATGTTCAAGAACCCGGAGGAATAATAGAGCACGTAGAGTAGGGAAAAGATAGAGAAGGACTCACACCAAACTTTTGGCAATAAAACTAACCTTTACTTTCTTTTTTAAATTTTTCTTTAGTTTTTAATTTTTTATTTGATCTTTTTAGATGTACATGATAGTAGAATGTATTTTGACATATTATATGTACATGGAGTATAACTTGCCATTCTTGTGGCTGTACATGAGGAGGAGTTTCACTGGTTGTCTGTTCACATATGAACATAGGAAAGTTATGTCCAGTTCATTCCACTGTCCTTCCCATTCTCATCCTCTTCCCCTTTTCTTCATCATCCTCGGTCTCATCCAATGAACTATTCTCCCCCTACATCTGCTTATTGTGAGTAAGCATCTGCATATCAGAGAGAACATTCACAGTCTGCCTTTGGTTTTTTGGGATTGGCTTATTTCACTTAGCATGGTAGTCTCAATGCCGAGCTCCATCCATTTACAGGCAAAGGCCATAATTTCATTTTTCTTTATGGCTGTGTATGTATACCACGTTTTCTTCATTCATTCATCTATTAAAGGACACCTAGGTTGGTTCTATAGCTTGGATATTGTGCATTGAGCTGCTCTACACATTGATGGAGCTGTGTTGCTATAGTACACTGACTTTATGTTCTTTGGGTATGTACCAAGGAGTGGAATAACTGGGTCAAATGGTGGTTCCATTCCAAGTTTTCTGAGGAATCTCCATACTGCTTTCCAGAGTGGTTGCACTAATTTGCAGTTCCACCAGCAACATATGAATGTCCCTTTTCCCCCACATCCTCGCCAACATTTATTGTTACTTGTATTCTTGGTAATTGTCCTTCTTACTGAAGTGAGATGAAATCTCCATGTAGTTTGCATTTCTCTAATTGCTAGAGATATTGGATATTTTTTCAACATTTGTTGACCAATCATATTTCTTCTTTTGTGAAGTGCCTATTCAGTTCTTTTGCCCATTTATTGACTGGGTTATCTGGGGTTTTTGTTTGTTTGTTTTTGTTTTTGGTGTTAAGGAAAAAACTAACATTTCTGAAATGAACAGTATGCTAGATATGTTAACATGCTATAGATAATAAGATGAAGGAATTGAAGACAGAGTCTAAGTCTGCTTGGGTTGCATAGAACATGTGGTCTGTAAACACTGGGGATTTATCTCTCCCTGTTTTCAGGCTGGCCAGCCCAAGCTCAAGGCATGGGCAGACCTAGTGTCTGTGGAGGACCTGCATCTTGGTTCATAGACTGTCTTTCACTGTGTCCTCACCTGGTGGAAGGAGTTCATAAGCTCCTTGGCCTCTTGCAGCTGCACTGAATCCCATTCACAAGGGCTCTGTCCTCATGAGCTAATCACCTCTCAAAGCCCACATCCTCATACCCTCTCTTGGGGGCTCAGGCTTCAACACATTAACTCAAGTGGACACAGACATTCAGATCACAGCACCCAGTAACAGGGACTCTCAGATTGGGTGCACTGTGCTGCCCCTGCCTGTTTATCTACCAGTATACTCAGTGTGCAGAGGTCTCCTCAACCTCTCACGCTCACAGCCCAACAGCCCTTGTCAAAATGAATATATGTTGGATTTTATCTTTGGTTCCCTAGTGGTTTTCCCATGGGATGCTGGAACAAGAAAGGATGCTAGGCCAAAACTGGGGGAATGTGAATAAAGGATGGCTTTAGTTAATCAAAATACATTAATATCTGTCCACTCATTGGAAATAATATGCCACCCTAACATAAGATGCTATCATAGCTGGGTGTGGTAGTGCTCACCTATAATGGTGAGGAATAATCCCAGCGACTTGAGAGCCTGAGACAGGAGAATTGCAAGTTCAAAGCTAGCCTCAGCAACTCAGAACCCATCTCAAAATTAAAAAAAAAAAAAAAAATTAAATACATACATAACTAAATAAAAGGGAGCAGGGATGTAGTTCAGTGATTAAGCATGAAGCATGCCTGGGTTAAATCCCTAGTTTCAAAAAAAAAAAAAAAAAAAGACATTATCAGTAGAGAAAGGTGAGTATAATGTATGGGAACCATATTATCTTTGGATTGTTTTCCTGCAAACTTAAAAATTCATAAATTTATTTATTTAAAATATTTTGTAATTAAAAAAAAATCTAGGGAACAAAACAAAGATTAAAGTTACTAGTTTTATGTCCTACTAACCTAGTGTATAAAAAATATATATATATCATGCTTGGATTCAATTGCAAAATATTTTTCCCATCTCACAATTGATACCATCTAGCCGGGCGTGGTGGCAAATGCCTGTAATCCCAGCACTTAGGGAGGCTGAGACAGGAGAATCGTGAATTCAAAGCCGGCCTCAACAACAGTGAGGCGCTAAGCAACTCAGTGAGACCCTGTCTCTACATAAAACACAAAATAGGGCTGGGGATGTGGCTCATGGTCAAGTGTTCTGAGTTCAGTCCCCAATATCCCCCCCCCAAAAAAAATTGATACCATCTGCTTTGCTCCAAAAGTGCTTATTTATGAATGCAAACTAAATATTATTGTATCTAAATACTATAAGTGTCCCAAACTTTGAAAATATAGCACTTTTTTTTTTGGTACAGGGGATTGAATTCAGGGGCACTCAACCACTGAGCCACAACCCCAGCCCTAATTTGTGTTTTATTTAGAGACAGGATCTCACTGAGTTGCTTAGTGCCTCACCATTGCTGAGATTGGCTTTGAACTCACAATTCTGACTCAGCCTCCCAAAGTGCTGGGATTACAGGCGTGTGCCCCTACACCTGGCAAATATAGCACTTCTGTGAATAACTTGCTTCTTAATTGGCTGATTAATATTTATCTTGGCATTATTCTACATGTGACATGTAATGACTCAAACTACACAGACATGAATCTTGTATGCTGGTTGCCAGAATATTACAATCTGAAAAGCCTTGAAATCAAGAGCTGTAAATTTTTTCTCTGGAACTACCACTTACAATTCAGTTATTCTTGGATAGATGTCTTAAAATACTTTTATTTTATTTAAAATACTTATATATTATTTTCTTCTTGTATAAATTGTAAACAATAATAGTTGCACAAAGTAATTTGTCATTTATTTGAGTTGATACATAGTAATTGTGTATTTGAATGCTAAGTATACTAATTACATTAGGGGGAAAACAAACAAACAACTCTGACCTCCTTCTTCTTCGACAGCCTCAACCCTTGAACTCCTTTACTATTGGACATGATAAAAAGTAGAGAATTTGAAAATCCAGAGTGGTAGGTCAATTACAATTGACCTACTTTCAAAAGGGAGAGCCTACTAGATGGAGAAAAGCAGAGCTCCAGATAAACAGGAGGAAGCTAGAATACAAGGCACATAGAGAGAATGTGAGAATGCAGAGAGAGAAAGAGGAAAAATGGCATCGCCTTCTGCCTTCTCTGAGAAGCTTAATATGAGAGAAAAATGTTGTAGAAATCCCTGCTATTAATTTGAGTATCTCATAAATTTTTTTCAACTGAGGAACACTTTTAAAGCTACATTCTTAAAGCAGATTATCATTTTTTTTTCTATTGTGTCTCAGGGAAATAGAGAGTCTCATAAGGGATAAAGAATTTGACATAAGTCCTGGTTAAAATTAGTCAACATAAAGAAATATCTGTGAGAAAAAGCTTTCCACGTCCATGTGCCAAGTACTGGCCTGAGCACACCTCCTCAGAGTCCTGAGGAGTGTGGCTCACAATTTCCAGGGGTTTACCTCGCTAAATCCATGCAGCAAGTCAGGTGGCCATGTGCCTAGTTAATGCCTCGCATGTGCTCTGTGCACGGGCGAGAGGGCCTTAAAGCTGGCCTCCTGCGTCGTTTACATGGCAAAGTGGGGGCAGGTCTCTTGAGAGGTGCCTGGACTCTGCACCGTCCCGTTTCCAGGGAGTTCCACAAGGAGACAAGTGCTCTTTACTTATTTACAGCCCTGACAACTGTGCAAATGAGGCTCCTTAATGGAGTGCAGGCCACTGCTGACTCAGACACATCAACACCACTTGCAAAACAGGCACTGACCAATTTGCTGGCTTCATTTAACACGTATCAGAAAGAACGCGGCCTAATTGTGCAGCTCGCAGACAAAGCCTGGCTTTGGTGGCCATGTTCCTGGCCCAGACAAACCCAAAGAGAATCTCTTTTTTTTTTTTTTTTTTCTCCTCTAGCCGATCTGCTCTGGTATCAGCAAAAGAAAGAGTTCCAGCATAAAGAGAGGCTGAGGTGACCCCAGCCACTCTGAGTAGGCAAAAGATTTGTGTACTGCAGCATGGCTCGGAAGAGGGCTCAGGAACTTTTGCCTGAGCCTAAGGTGGTGTAAGGTGAAGACTCAGTCATGAGATTGGAATTATTTTCATTTTATGTTCATATGGAGAGTCACAGAGACTACATGATCTTTTTTGTTTTTTTAATCATGGCGTTCTCTTTTTATATTTTTGTCTTGGTGCTTATCTTGATTTTTTGGCATTATGT
>PVHX01012468.1:0-59153 GCA_004024805.1 Geosciurus inauris
ATGCAGTTCTCGAAGTAAGACTGTGTCACCTGGTTGAAGAGGATCTGAGTTGGTCTGCAGATGTGCTGGGTCTAAGGCTGTAGATGGCGCAGGAAGGCAGCGGTCTGCATGTTCCCTTAAAAGCTTGTGCAAGAGGGTGAGATATATTTCAAAGAACTTCATTCTGCTTTTCTTGTTCTCTATTTGTTCCCACTGACTTCTATTTAATTCATTTAGAGTCATTAATATATGCAATTTCTTATATTCTAGTTCATTTTAGCTTTACATTTTTCATTTTTTGCTGGTAAAATAAAAATTGTGCATATTAATGGGGTATTTGTGATTTTTTTTACATGTACGTATTGTGTTATTTAAATCAGGGCAAATATATCTCTTTACTCTAACATTTATACTTTTTGGTTAAACATTCAAAATTCTTTCCTTTAGCTTGTTGGTATAAATAGCACATAACTATTATCTATCCTAGTTTATGGTTTGGATCTTAAATATCCCTCAAAATTTTATGTGTTCAAAATTAGAAGCTAAATTCTGGTGGTGTAACCTTTAGGAGATGGGACAATGGAAAGAAGTGAGGTCACTGGAGGCGTGCCTTGTTAGGGGATACTGCGCTCTGACCCCATATTCTCTCTTTTTTGCTTCTGGGAAAGGATAAAATGAACAATTGTCCTCCACCACATGCTCCTATCATGATGTACAACTTATTACAGGCACTAAAACAACAACAGGCCCGTGTGGACTGAAACAAAAAGCAAAAACAAATTTTCCTCCTTTTAAGTTGTTTATCTGAGGTAATTTTTTACAGGGATTGAAAGGTCACTGACACCCTACTGAACATAGCAAAGCAGAATTCCTTAATCCTATTTAACTGTAACTTAGTACCCATTGATCAGCTCTTGTCTATCCGTCCATCCCTTCTATTCTCCCCAGCCTCTGGTAACAACCATTCTAAACCACCATGAGATCAACTTTTTTCATATTTACCATATGAATGAGATTATGCAGTATTTATCTTTCTGTGCCTGGATTACTTCACTTACTATATTGACCTCTGGTTCTTCCATGTTGACATGAAGAGAAAGATTTCATTTTTTTTATGGTTGAATGATATGCCTGTGTATAATACATACAAGTGAGATGTATATATATATACATATATATCACAGATGTGTATATATAAAAATGTGATATATGTTATATATATACACATACATGTATTTGTATTATAACACATTTTCTTTATCCAGTCATTATTAGATGAACAAACTCTTAAGTTGTTTTTACTTGTTGGCTATTGTGAATATTGCTGCCATGAATGTGGAAGTTCTGATATCCTTTTTTTTTTTTTCTTTTTTTGGTACTGAGGATTGAACTCAGGGGTACTTGACCACTGAGCCACATACCCAGCCCTATTTTGTGTTTTATTTAGAGACAGGGTCTCACTGAGTTGCTTAGTGCCTCACCACTGCTGAGGCTGGCTTTGAACTTGTGATTCTCCTGTCTGAGCCTTCCAAAATGGTGGGAGTACAGGACTGCGCCACCATGCCTGGCAAGTTCTGATATCTCTTGATGTAATGATTTTATTTCCTTTGGATGTATATTCAGTGATGGGATTGCTGGATCATATGGTAATTCTATTTTTAATATTTTGGAGAACCTCCATTCTATTTTCCAAAATGGCCTCATTAATTTACATTCTCTCAAACATTTTACAGGTGTGGGAGAGAGCTGGCCTGAGGGCTTCCGCAGTACATAAAGTGAAACAATATCAGGTTTTTCAATCATGTGCTTTTGACCATAGTTCCATAATGTAACAATAGCCGCATTCCTGTGAATAGCAGCAAGGTGCTAATGGAATAATCACACCCTATGCACCCTGTAGCGCTTGGAGGACAAAGGGCCTCTTAGCATACATAAAGAGGGACCTGAGCTCAATAAAGGAGAGTCTCTTGCCTTGTTCTGTGTGTGTGTGAGTGATTGTCATCCAAGGCTCCCTCGCCTGACTCGGTTTCCCTTTGTGCTGGCGCAGGCACTGGCATCCAGGGATTCTGCCTTCTTTATGTCCTCACCAGCACTTGCTATATTTTCTTTTTGATATTTGCCGCATTTACTGTAGCGAGGTATTATCTCATTATGATTTAGATTTGTTTCCGTGAATATATTTGGTTGCTCCAATTTTAGGTGCATATATATTTCTAATTGTTATAAGGTCTTACTGAAATTATTATCTAATGACCTACCTTGCTAAATGTCACTGCTTTTGGTGTATTTTACCCGATATAAATAGGGCTACTTTCATTTTCTTTTGGGTTCCATTTGCATTTACTCCACCCCTTCACTTTTCTTTTTTTTTTTTAAATAGTTTTTTAGTTGTCAATGGACCTTTATTTTATTCATTTATTTATATGTGGTGCTGAGAATCGAACCCAGTGCCTCACGCATGCTAGGCAAGCACTCTACCACTGAGCCACATCCCAGCCCCCCTTCACTTTTCATTCAATGCCTGCCCTTCAAGGCATAGTGAAGTTTTTGCAAGAGTCACGTGTTTGGGGTTCTGTTTTGTTTTAAAACATATTCAATTATACTATATCTTTAAATTGACAAATTTAATCCATTTATGTTTAAAGTAATTGTTAATATACTGCAGCCATTTGCATCATGTTTTCTAGTTTCTTTGTAATTCCTTTGTTTCCTACTGTCTTACATTCTTCCTTTGTGGTTAAGTGATTCACTCTACTAAGTGTGTTCTGATTTCTTATTATTTGGGTTTGTCTATTATAGATTTTTTTCTTTGTGGTTACTGTAAAACTTTAAAAAAACCCTATTCTGATTACAATAAGCCATTTTAAAATAATAGAAATGTGACATGATGTAAGGACCTTAGTCTTAAAATAAACAACAAAAAAAGAGGAAAGCATACTAATAAAAAAGAATAGTTCTACACTTGTACTCATTCTTCCTCACAGTTTTATTTTTTGATATCACATTTTATACCTTTCTAAATTACTTAACGTACAAGTTTATTATAATTTGTTTTGATTTTTAGTCTTTGTTCTAAAAATGTAAATGTTTTCTCACTATGCTCACAAATTTAAAACAACCTGAGTTTGTATAATTACTCTTAATGAGTTTTATACCTTCCTATGTTTTACTCTTATTTATTAATATCTCTTTCATTCAGTTTGAAGATTGTCCTTTAACGTTTCTTGTATAACACTTCTGACGGAGATAAATTCTGTATGCTTTTGTTTGCCTGGGAATGTCTTTACATCTCCTCTTTTTCATTTCTAAAGGATAGCTTTGCTAGGTACAATGTTTTCAGTAGCTAGATTTTTATTTCAGTACTATGAAAAATGTCATCCTACTCTGCTATGCTTCTATGTTAGCATATTGAAATGTTTCGGTGTTTTCTTCTGAAAACTGACTTTTCTTAAACAATCGATTTAATTTTCTTCCTAAGAATTCTCCTATGCTAATTATTACCTGGCCATTTTTTCTCTCCTTGTTTTGTGTGCAAGATGAGGTCATGTTTTCCTGAAAGTTCTTGATGCTTGTTGACATGTGCATTGTCTGGGAATGGAAGAAACTTTTACTTATTCCAGTCTTCCTAATTTGAATTTTTGTGCCTATCTTTATAATATTCTAAATAAGCTGTTTATTTTCTTTAGCCCATGATCACTTCCACAATTTCAGCATTAGATGGCACCTACATCCAGATTTGTCAGGATTCCACTATTTGTGACTTGTCAATTGGTACTAGATGGCAATCCAAGTTCAAGTTTGTCTCAAGAACCCTATTGGTGTGTTGGTTTAAAAAAAAAAAAAAAACAGGTGAGTACCTGGAAAAAGTAATCTGCTCTCACAAAGCTCTCCCTTAATATAGGGCAAGCCCAGATGCCATGTTGATAGTTACTAGCCTGTTATCAGACACTGCAGGATTTTGTCCATCTCTGAACAGAGTCACCATGGATGGATTAACCTCAGGCTACTACATCACACCTATGTCCCTTAATGCTACAAATTGTGTTACACCCTGAACCAACAATTCACCAATAATGGCACAAAACCTAGGAACAAGGTCTCTGGTGCTATATTGTGCCTATTACTGACATAAAGGCATGACCTAAGAGGCTAACTGGAATAGAAGTTTGACAGATTATTGCTGAATGTCTTCCCCTGGCACTGGAACTGTTTCAGAGGCTCCATCCACAGGCAAGCAGCAGAATGGGGTCCAGAGCATCTATCTGGTACTAGTCTTTGTCATCTCAGAACTAAGTTCCAAGACAAAACCATGTGCTTATAACCTATTCTATCCCCAGCATATATATAGTTCTTGCACAACACTATGCTGCTTAAGTTCTGGATTATTTTAGTGAAGAAAGTTCCTTGGCCACCTAGGCTGATGATAAGATAGGTAGTGATTGAGTCTCATAGCTGAAAGGACCTGCATAGTCTCAGTGGTGTACTGAGGCCCACAACATAGCCAGTGGTGATGTAAGTAAAAACATGTTTCCCACTATGGTACACATCTCTTTCTGGTGCCAGGATAAATCTCAAGGTCATCTGTGAGAACTGGTCTGATGATATCTATGCTGACTGAGGTTGTGTAAAAGTGGTAAGAGCAATCTCTTAGCCACTAAGTCTTATGCTAAGATGGTTTGAACTTCAGTCTCATAACCATAGTGACAGTCATGGTCCTGGGAGCATAGCAGGTGTGCCCTAGTCGTATTCTAGGGCTGGAAATGACACAGACCCAAAAGTGAATCTGTCCCACCAGTACATACGTCTGCCTGATGTCGAACCAGTCTAGAAGCTCTGTCTATGAGCTTTGATCTGGCTATCAGGCCTTCATTTTCTGCAGGGTGATTGATCTCACCATGATAGGCCAAGTGAGCTTCAGGGAAGGTCCTACACAAGGTTTTTGCCCTGTTCCTGAAACAATAAAGTTCCCCATTCTAAGTCAATGGTTAGAAAAGTGGTAGAGTCATTCAGTCAACTAGCCAAAACAAATTTCACGAACTCAGTCTGTAAGCATTATCTTGGTAGTAGGGGCCATACAAGCCTCGGATTTCACTGTGGTGGGCCTGGCTGTGTATTTCAAATCCAAGGCCTGAACCTTATTCTCTCTTCCTCCCAAGGAAGCAAGCAGGATATGGCATCTCTGATTTGGGTTGCTTGGAATTGGTAGCAGAGTTATGTGGGCAAATCTTTTCTTTCCTACATTCTTCATTATGTTTTTGGACTTTTTTTTCTTTCTTTTTTTTTTTTGATACTAAAAGCAGACATTATATTCTCTCAGTTTATTTCCTTAGCTCTTGTGAAGGTAGTATGGTGCATGAATAGATGTTGAATTTGATATGACAGCTGACTGAGAGATTATCACAGGAGTCTCTCACTCAGCCCTCATCATTTGCTACCTCCCTGAATTTCCGTTTAATATCAATTCAGTTGCCAGAGTGTAATCTGTGATGTTATTGTTACACACTGAATATTTTGTATTATTAATTTGACTTCTTTTTTTTTTTGATCCAGGAGGAGTTTACCAGTGGTTTATAAATTTCTATCCTATGAGGTAATAGACACCCAAATGGTATCTATTTCTAATTATTTTGAACTGACATCAGAAAACTTGGCCTGTAGTAGAAATTATTTGGTATTTGATGTGGGTTTTTTTTTGGGATATAGTAATAAATAAGTTATGGAAGAGGTCCCATCATTTCTCTATTTTGGAAACTCAGAATCTCTCTCTCTCTCTCTCTCTCTCTCTCTCTCTATATATATATATATATATATATATATATATAATATATTTCTATTAGATTAGCTTTCTTTTTTCTTTCTTTTTTTTTAATTTTGGTACCAGGGATTGAACCCAGAAGTATTTAACACCTGAACCACATCCCTAACTCTTTTCATTTTTTCTTTTATTTTGAGTCAGGGTCTCACTAAGTTGTTTAGTGCCTAGCTAAATTGCTGAAGCTGGCCTTGAATTTGCAATCTTCCTTCCTCAGCTTCCCGAGCCCCTGGGATTATAGGCATATGCCATTGCACTCAGCTTAGATTAGCTTTTTTATTATAATGTTTCTAATATTCAAGATTCCTGTATTTTAAACAGTTTAATGGAATGATTTCTCAGATATGTGTAAAAATATATGTCCAATATCCCGTCTTGTATCAGTTTATGTTTTTTTTTTATTTTTAGAACTTATATTTATCAAACTTGTGGATTCCATATTATTATGTATTCTGATGAAATTAATCATTCTATCATTATATAACTATCCTCATTACCTGTAGGTTAATTTTGTCCCTTATATTTAGTGTTTCATAGCTGTACCTTAATTAATATTTGTTAAGTATAAACAAATTTTAGTATAAACAAAATTTTTCCAAAATTTTTAATAGATTTAGGCATGTTTCTTGTAAATGGAATACAACTTACTTTTTATAAACCCAAGTTATAGCCGGGCACAGTGACACATGCCTCTATTCCCAGTTAGTAGGGAAGTAGAGGTGTGAGAATATCGTGTTCAAGCCCAACCTAGGCAACTTAGTGAGATTCTTTCTCAAAATTAAAAAATAAAAAAAAATAACAAAAAGGACTGGAGGCATAGCTCAGTGGTAGAGTACCTGGCCTCAATATTCAGTAGCACAAAAATAAATAAATAAATAAATAAATAAATAAATAAATAAATAAAAATTTAGTTTATGTATCTTTAATTTAAATGTTATTTGATTCAATTTGTTAAATAGATCGTTTGATCTTTTCTTAGGTTTCAATTACAGTTGGATCTATTTTGTTAACAAATTTTGTGTATTTTTTACTACATTTTCTCTGTTTTTTGTTCTTTCCAACTTTTAATTTGATTTATGGAATAGTCTCTGCTTTTTAAAAATTTGCTTGCCTGTATGTTATGATTCTAGTAATTTACAATTCTGCATTTTTATTTTTCTAAAACCAGTAAATTAATATCTCTACTGTTTTCCAGAATAATATATAGAACTTTAATTACTTTAACTTGATCAATATTTTGAATTTATTAATTTCTGTCTAGTAGTTAATCTCTGTATTGTTTTAATCTCATAAAATTAGTCTGTTAATATGTGTTTATGAAGTTTTATAGTCCATTAATCTTCTAATATGTAAGTTGTATTAGACAACATAATTTTTACTCATTCACTTGAGTTTTTTGTATCTCCCTTTTTGTTTTGGAATCAAAATTCTATTTTCAGAGTGTAATATTTAGTAATTCTTTCAACATGAGTCTGTGAGATGTAAAATAGTTTAACTCTGGACAGGGCTTTATATCATTTTATGGTACTAAAATTATATAAACTTCCTTTTTGGAAAAGGACGTTTTAATTATAACAACAATAATAGTTCCATTTTAGAAAGGAAATTGGCTTTATATCTTAAAAAAGAGATAGTTTGGAAGAGCAATGTCACAGATTCACATTTTTTTTCAAACAAAGACATAAAAATGCCCACTAGTTATATGAAAAGTAATCATTGATTATCAAGAAAATATAGATCAAACCCATAAGATATTGTATCCTATATCTATATCCATACTTATATAAAATATCCTAATATATGTTATACTTAAATGCATATGTACATTTAAATATGCATCATGCATATATGCACTGTCTATATACATTTAAATTTGCACACACACACACACACATACACACACACACATGTGACAAAAAGAGTTGGAGAGGATGTAGAGAAATCTGAAGCCTCACACAATGTTGGTATAGATCTCCACTATGGAAAACAGTTTGGAGATTCTTCACAAATTTAAAAATAGAAATGCCACATGATCAATCAATTCTGATTCTTGGTATTTATCCAAACAAACTGAAAGCTGATCTCAAAGAGATATTTATATTTCCATGTTCATTTCTCTACATTCATAGTACTTAAGTAACCAAATGAAATGCTCACATAATGTATGAATGGTTAAAGGAAATGTGGTATATACATACAACTGATTATTATTTAACCTTAAAAATAAATCTTACCAGGCTGAGGTTGTGGCTCAGTGGTAGAGTGCTTGCCTCCCATGTGTGGGGCACTGGGTTCGATCCTCAGCACCACACAAATAAATAAATAAATAAATAAATAAATAAATAAATAAATAAATAAATAAATGTATTTTGTCCATCTACAACTAAAGAAAAAATTAAAAAGTAAATCTTATCATTTATAAAAAGAAGTATAAGTCAGCATAAGTGAAACAAAAACAAGCACTACATGATTTAATTTCCTTGATATCTTAGTCTATTTGTGCTGCTATAATAGAATTCCACTATTATAGTTAGAATGTGAGGTGCCCCCCAAAATCTTATGTGTAAGACAATGCGAGAAGGTTTAGAGAAGAAACCATTGGGCTATGACAGTTGCAACCTAATCTGTAAATTAATCCCCTGATGATATTAACTGAGTGGTAAATAAAAGAGGGTTAAGGTATGCCTGGAGGAAGTGGGTCCGCAGAGCCGTGCCTTTGGGGTACACATTTTGTATCTGGAGGTAGAGTCTCTCTCTCTGCTTTCTGGTTATCATGTGAACTACTTTTTCTCCCACACTCTTCTGCCATGATGTTCATGATGTTCTGATTCACCTTGAGTCCCAAGGAATGAAGTCAGTTGTCTAAGGACTGAGACTGCGGAAACTGTGAGCCCTCAAACTTTTCCCCCTTTAAAATTTTTTAGTGATATTCATAGTCACAGCAGTGAAAAAACTGACTGAAAAAACCAGAGGCTATTTTATAAAGAACAGAACTTTATATTTCACAGTTCTGGAAGCTGAGAAGTCCAATATCAAGAGAGTGCCATCTGATGAGTGGTACTCTGTGCTTCCAAGATAGCATCTTAAATATTGTGTGCATCAGACGGGAGGAATGCTTTGTCTTCATAGGTCAGTGATGAGTAAACTAGAAGGGAAAAACTCCCAATGGTAAGCCCCTTTATAAAGGCATTGATCCATCATTTATGAGAGCAAATCACGATCAGAGCACCTCCCACTACTTTGGCATTAGTGATTCAGTTTCTAACATTTGAATTTTGGAGGTGCATTCAGATCACAGCATATAAGCTATATAAAATTATCAAACTCACAGAAACACAGAATTGAAGGTCATTGGCTGGGGCTTGGGAAGGAGTATATGCCAATTATTTCTCAATTACTTCTTAAGTTTCTGTTATGTAAGAGGAAAATTTTTCACAGGTCTGTGTAAAATATTGTCTATACTTAACACAGCCTTGTGTACTATACAATGTGTATAAAATGTGAATCTACTGGCAGATATTTGTAAACAAAGAAACAACACCCAAAAGAACACCAGGAAATTTTGGAGAGGTGATGTATATATTTAGTACTTTCTCTGTGGTGACAGCATTACAGGTGTATGCATTACATGCAAACTCATTAAGATTAAATGTGTCAAATTTTTGTATATTAATTTTACCTTTACGTACTAAAATTTGTAAATAAAAAGTAATGTGAACTTTTAATTCGGACCATTGGGTTTATCCTTTCTCTTTCATATTGACTATGTGACATTGAACCAACTTAAATGTATAGAACAACATATAAAATTAAGATAACAGTCAAATAAATAATTGATGTACATAGAAACTTCATGTATTTTAACTTTTTAAATCCTACAACTATCCTTTAAATAGTGTGCTATTTTTTTCTGTAATGTTTGAATTTGGCTATCATCTCCTTTTGTTTTTGTATATTCCTATGTTTTGATATCAAATTGTTCTCTCTAGAGTTTCTCAGAAATACAAATTTGTCTGGTAGTGAAATGTGTTTTAGCAAGTTGTAAAAATTGTGAAATATATCTAAAATAAGACAAAGGGGTAAGTAACAAATACTACTTACAATTTTAGAAATAATTGAAACTGAACTTACAATAAACAAAATAAATCATTAAGAAATGATTAATGTCATTATTTTTATGAGCAGATCTAATCACATTGTTTTCCAACAATAGGAATATTTCACAGCAACTCAGTGTTTACAATGGCTAATTTTCATTTTAGTCTCTTTGAGAAATTACTTATAACCTTGAAAATAAAGTTATTTGGACTGAAAACACAATTTGGAATTTTACCTAAATTTATTTCAAGATTACCTTCTTAAAAACAACTTCAGGTGGGCATACAAATCTAGACTATCATTCTCAGTAATATGTATATAGGACTGCTTTTTCTTTATTTTTATTTTTTTGGTGGAGGGAGTTCACTGTCAGTCTAATTATTTTCTGAGTGCTCATAATTGCATTTATATTTTCATTCTGGACTTAGAATCATTTTTCTTCAAAATCAGAATCAATTCATTTTATTCATTAATTCTGAAAATTGTCTTGGAATTATTATTTTTCTCTTTAGTTGTTTTCTTCTGAAATTCCTCTGGGATTTATGTCATAAATTTGATCTATAGCTTCAATATATTTACTCATGTTCAAATACCAACCTTCCCCTTGCTTAACATGTTTACATCTATCTTTTTCTATTTTTAATGTATATTTCCATCTTTCTTTTAGTTAAGTCTCTCTTGGTATTTGATTTGCTGTTTTCCTTTCCATTTAGTGTTTTTATTTTACCAATACCACTTTTATTTTTTATAGATTCTTTCTTTTTGTTCCAATTAGCTATGCATGACAGTAGAATGCATTTTGATACATCACACGTGAATGGAGTATAACTTCTCATTTTTCTGGTTGTACATGATGTAGAATCACACAGGTCATGTAATCATATATGAACATAGGGAAATAATGTTTAATTAATTCTACTATCCTTCCTACCCCCACATTCCTCCCCTCCCTTCACTCCCCTCTGTCTAATCCAAAGTACTTCTATTCTTCCCTAGTCTCCACTTTTTATGAATTAGCACCCTCATATCAAAGAAAATATTCAGCCTTGGTCCTTTGGAGTTTGCTTATTTCACTTAACATGATATTCTCCAGCTCCATTCATTTACCTGAAAATGCCATATTCCATTGTGTATATATACCATACTTTCTTTATCCATTTATCTGTTGAAGTGTACCTGTGTTGTTCTATAATTTAGCTATTGTGAGCTGAGTTGTTATAAACATTGATGTGGCTGCATCATTGTAGTATGCTGATTTTAAGTCCTTTGGATATAAACCGAGGAGTGGAATAGCTGAGTCAAATGGTGATTCCATTCCAAGTTTTCTGAGGAATCTCCATACTCCTTTCCATAATGGTTGCACCTGTTTGCAGTCCCATCAGCAATGTATGAGCATACCTTTTCCCCTACATCCTTGCCAACATTTATTGTTGCTTGTATTCTTGATAATTGCCATTCTTTCTTGAGTCTTAAATATCTGCATCTTTATTTTCTGTTTCTATCATGGTATATTTCCTTACAATTTTCTCTCATTCATTTTAGGAATATTTATTTTATATTCTCTAAGAATCTTTTATTATTTTACTCTCTTCCTTGGTATTCTAGTCCTGATCGCTTGGGTTTGCTGAGTTTCCCTTACAGTGTTTTTGCAACAAGTGTGCTTTTGCATTTTAAACAACCCTTGTTTCTGTTGTTGGTATTTTCCTTCATATATAATCCCTTTGTGCTCTGGATGAGGTGACTGCTCTTCAGAGAAATGTTGAGCTTTTCATTTGCTTCTTTTGGGAGTCTCCAGGAGTTCATTGGTTAGGAATTAATTCTTATGTTTCTTAGCCTTTAGATTCCACCAGAAATAAAAAATATATATATAAATTCAAATTTCTTGTGCACTTGTAGCAAAAGCTTGTGTTGTGTTTTATAATAGATACATTATTCTATTTGTCATTGTTCAAATACACTTACCTGATGCTTTTTCAGTGTGTATAGCTTATGCTGGCAATTCTCTACTGAAGGCAAATTCATTTCAGTTCCCAGCTTTATTTTAGAGTCTCAGTTTTAGCTTCTGATGGCATGTAAACCAAAGATAAACATTCTTCTAAAGCATAGTTTTTAAAATATCAGGACTCCACTGTAATGATCTCAAATTAACACATTCAATCTCCCCATTCATATAAAGCATTGCAGGAAAAAACTTAAGAAGCCTAATATATTAATGCAAGAATATCAGGGTGGATATGAGTCAATAGACTAGATTTTAAGTCCTAATTCTACCATCAGGAAGCAAGTTATAACAATTTCCTGACAAGAGTATTTATAAGAAACAAAGGTAGTATACATGTATACAGTGATAGATATTTAACTGAGAAAACATGACAATATCTTAATTTATAACAAGCTTTTCCTTGCATAACTTCATATGATTTTTCTCAATATAAAATAAAATTAGCAAGACAGAATTTCATGTTACCTCTTTGGGGTAACATGAACATTAGGGTTCTACAGAAAAACAGAAAGAGTAGAGTATATATAGACATGTATGAATAAATTAATTATGGAAATTGGCTCGTATAGTATGAAAGCAAAGAACTCCTGCAGTATGCCATCTGCAAGCTGAAGAGCAAAGAGAGATGGGGATATAATTCACACTGAGTCTGAATGCTAAGATCCAGGTAATCTGAACAATAGTGTAATTTCCGGTCCAAGGTCAAAGGCCTAAGAATCAGATGGAGGATGAGTAAGTCTCAGGGTCAAGAATCAGGAGCTTTCATGCCCAAGGGCAGAGAATGAAAGTCTCAGCTCAAAAAGAGGAGAGTGAATGTGATCTTCCCTTGGCCTTTTTGTTCTGTTTGGACAAGTTGTCAAGGTATAGAAGACACCTGCCCATATTAGTGTAGCCAGATCTTCATCAATCAAACTACTGTTTCAAATCCTAATCTTTTCTGAAAACTCCCTCACAGACATACTTAGAATAATATTTTATCAGCAATTAAGGCATTCTTTAGCACAGTTAGGATGATTCAAAAAATTAACCAGTCATGTTTTTTGTACGTCCACTGATGTAGATTTATTAATGTGGATTCAACCATAGTTTTAACAACTTACACATGAAAATCAGTTTTATATATATAAAATTTATAGAAAAATTATTTGTAAGGTCTACATATAGGTTTACCCTTCAAGTTGTTTCTCGAGATTTGTAACTCTAATCTCTATTCTATGTCATGTTGATCATTTAAGCAGATCCACAAATAAAACTTTAGAAGAATAACCATGCAGATAAGTGCTGAAGTACCATCCTATATATTTGAGGAAGAGCTCGAGGGTAAAACCATTATGAGGAAGAAGGAAGATATATTGTTTTATCATATCTGGGAAAATAAGCTTCCACGAATTTAGGAATATGCACTACGTAAATCTGCTTTGAATGATAAAATCATCCTGTGAATGCAATCATCCAATGTGAACAGACTGAAAAACAATGTTAAGTCACAGATTGTCCTAAAATAGAATAAGATTAATTATTATTTGCCTGATTATATTTAGTAACTGCAGTAATACACTAGCAATCCAGAGCTCGGCTAAATGTCAAACTACTTGGCATTACCTTAGTAATTCAGTTCCAAAACAGAGGTAGATCTCAGCAGTTCACTTTTTTTTTCTCTCTCATTGTGGCTTTTGACTCTCTTACTCCTTATTACTCCAGAAAATAAGATTTTAATATTGGCATTTGCAATGTTATTCTAAGGCATTGAAATAAATTTTAGAAAAGCAAAAGAATGCCATACATCTGGAAATATTGCAAGAGGATAAAGGGAAATAAGATACAGAAGAGAGAAAGATTGTCAGAGGAAAAGAACAAATCCAAGAAGACAGGGCCACATTACTCTACTTTTGAAGGTTTAGACTCTGCTTTGGAAGGCAACACTGGTTGCCCTGCTTTAAAACTTGTCTCAAAAGTTAGTGTTCTTATGGTGATCAAATTTAGTTATTGAGAAGATTATTTTTTATTTAAAGATTTTATGTAAATTAGGACAATTTTCAAATTAAAAGTGGAGAAAATCACAAAATATTACAATTTCTCACCTCACAAATATGGTAGCATAACCATTCAATTTTATACTAAGCAAAATTCTGCCATCTCCCCTGTGTTAGGGTCAGCTCCACTGTGTTAGTTTTGCAGCCAGTGTCTTTCCAGAATGTGGACACATACGCTCAGAGATATGCACAGGACTTACACATATACCCATGAGCATCTGTCATAAACCAATGAAAAGCAATCTTAGTCTCTACTGACAAAGTTGAGGAATCTCAGGAGGAATTTACACCTCATCACAAATTTGTTCCTAGAAATCTTAATTATGCATTTGTCTCCCTAACATGTCTGTCTTTTACAGCCCTCCTTCCAAATCATCTTCTCTTTAAATATTATCTGCCTTTCACTTTATTTACTTCTCACACCTTAAAATCTCTGCACTAGCTTCTCAGTTATACATTGATTTGAAAAATCAATCCACCTACCTTTCTTTCTTTCCCTCTCTCCTTCCCTCCTTCCTTCTTTCCTCTTTCTTTTCTTTTCCTTCCTTCCTTCCTTTCTTTCCTTCTCTTTCTTTTTTCCTTCCTTCCTTTCTTTCTTTTTCTCCTTCTTTCTTTCTTTCTTTCTTTCTTTCTTTCTCTTTCTTTCTTTCTTTCTTTCTTTCTTTCTTTCTTTCTTTCTTTCTTTCTTTCTTTCTTTCTTTCTTTCTTTCTTTTTCTCCTTTTAAACTGTTCTTAACCTGTTTTGCAATGTTTATAGCATTTCAATGACATGAATTAGGCAACTGCCTTCTAACAAGTCTGTGAAACAAAGTACACATTAAAAATTAATTTATTTTCCATAATTTCAGGTGAAAATCTTAAGCTGGATCATCTGAGCATAAAGTTCAGGACAAAAATTGTACTGTTATTTATTTATGTGATTTAATGTGATTTTCTATTTAGACATATATTTATATAAACAATGGTTATATAAGCAATATGTTTGCATTATTATAGAAAATTACAAAATAGAAACACTTAGAAATGATTATTTTATAAACTCACTCTACAGCAATAACCATTATTGATATCTGAATGTATATATTTCCAAATATTTCTGTGTGCATGCTTACATAGGTAAAAATGGGGTCATAATTTTCATAATGTTCTATAATAATAGTAAAATTCTTTTAGTAATCAAGAATTTTCAACTCAGTTATTATTTTCAGAGCTAATATCCAGAAATTATTCAGATTTCCAAAATTGACCTCCAAATATCCTTTCTGATAACCAAATGCATTTTTCTTTATGAGCCAATGTGCTGCTTCTGACATTTTGCTCAGCCTAAACACAAATTTCTTTATTTTTATTTTGTGTTCTACGTATATTTTTCTCTTTCTACATTTTTAATTGGTGCATGGCAGTTGTACATAATGGTGGGATTTATTGTTACATATTAGTACATACACACAATATAACAATATAAGTTATCTTATATCACTCCCCAGCACTTTGTACACAAAGTTTGTCATTGTTTTGTTGACAGGACAAGTCCAGAAAGTCCCAAATTCAGAATTCTCTGGTTGCTTCATTGTGCTTTGGTTTGTTTCTTTCATTATTTTCTTTGTTTTATGTAAAATATAAGTCATATCTTTAAAAATAATAAAAATTCAAATAAAAATAGTAGACTAAATGATGTTACATGCCTAATATCCTATAGATCCTACCATTCATTATACTAAAATTGATCTTCATTTAGGTTATAAAATTCCAAATGTAAACAGTGTGGTTTCTCAGGAATTTCACATATCTGGTTCATCCTCAGTTATACATATAGTGACTTTAACACCAATGATTAGTTCTTCTCTGAGACAATATTTTCACCAGGGTTTGTGAAATCTTGTTCCTAACATATAGTGCCTCTACATACATTATTATTTTGTCTTTTTAAAATTAGAGTTGTCCCTCAAAGAGAACTATTATTTTTATATTCTATTTCCCAGATTGCTGCTTGAATTGTCTTATATTTACAGCCAGAGAACAAGTGAAATTCCATAGATCTTTCTGGAGCATCTAGAGATAAAGGAGCACAGTACTGCAAATAATTGAAATATTTCAGAAAAAACAATATGCACCTGTATCATACACACACACACTACACAGATATAGAGATACATTCCATTTGCATGTTCTTCATCTGCTGATTCAGCCAACTGCAGATAAAACATTCTTTTAAAAAACTGCATTAATACTGAATATTTACAGAATTTTTTCTTGTTTGAGCACTTTAAACAATAGTTTTACAATTATTTTATATAGCATAAAAAATTTAAGAATGATTAAAAGTATATAGCAGGTTATACCTAAGATATATTTGAATACTTTGCCATTTTACATATAAGACTAGAGTATCTGCAGATTTTGGTGTCCCCGGGTGACTTGGAATCAATAACCTTTAACACCAAGAGACAACAGTGTGTGTGTATGTATATGTACCCATGTAATATATATATGTATACATATATATGAATATTCTTTGTATATATATTCTTCACATATATGTACAAAGAGAATAATATTGAAAATGGATCAAAATATTAACATGTAGTAATATAGGTAAAGATTATATGTGAGTTGTTTATACTGATTTGTAATTATATCTGAATAAAAGCTTAAATTTCAGGAAACCTACAAACACATGAAAATATAGTTGATTTTACTAATAAGGGAATTCATCATAAATAATCATAGTTTTATAAAGTTAAATGTAAAAAAATGAAAAAAAAAATGTGTAACATGCTGTCTTTTGACCAAAAGGCATACATTTTTATAGACAACTGATATGTATATAAGTTGCTAATATTTTATGGATGTAGTTGGTCACATAGGTTTTAGTTATAATAGTGAAAATTACTTTTGAACAATTCTGGTTTAAGAATGAAAAATAAGAGGTGTTCAAAATATTTAGTCATCTTCATTTTCATATTAATTTTTCCAGGAAAATTTTTAATCTTTCTTTCCAAAGAAAAGAGGATAGATAATTTGTTAGGGTACATCCATTAAAGGTGTTAATACAGACAATAAAACAAAGTTGATGAAAAATATTTGATAGCATTACTTTGAAGAAACTTAAATAGGGTATATGAATGTAGTACAAAAAGTATACATGATATATCTCCAAATTAAGGCAAATTGCTTAAATATGCATGAGCAAAATAAAGAAAAAAAAAAAGAATTGTAGAACAATTTCCTAGGAGTCAGGGTTCAGGATTTGCTTCTTGGTAGTATGGAACTTCTCCAAACAATCTCAATTAGGAGACAGTTTAAAAGATCCCTCTCCAGAGGCACTGGAGTCAAATTCCTGGCATGTGGCTTTGGAATCTAGATTTCTAAATAGCAGTATGATTTGCCGACTTGCTAACGTACATTTTTTTCTGAAAGTAGAATTTCAAGACTAACCAAGTGTTTGGCCACAGTAAATTCAAGCCAACTAAATAAATTACAAACAAAGAAACTTGCTGTTTCTATCTGTCCTCTTTTTCATTTACTTTTTTTATGTGTGTTTAAAAAGAGTTTCCCCTTTCTTTTGTCAAACCTTGTTCGAATTTTCATTTTGCTGTCTTTGCACTTCCATGAAAATCTTCTTGGTACCTATTTTCTTAAAAGGTGTGGGGTTTTCTTGATTTGTGGTTATGTTTTTAGGGTCTATTGTTTTCGATTCTTTATAAATTTTGGGTGCCTCCAAACCTCTTTCAAGAACTTCATGTAAGTTACATGCATCTTTGTATAAAAAGCATCACAATTTCCTGTCACTCCCTTAACTCCAAAAGGACAACTTACTATCTTTTTAGGTGCCCTGCCCACAGGCATTTCCATATTAGTTGCTACTTATTCTCAAAATGTTTAATTATTTGCATAAGTGGGCCCACTTTGAATGTCTCTGAGAAATCCATTTTCAAACACTTGCCACATCTGGGAATGAGTGTATAGTTCCTTGGCTCCAGAGACATATTGAAATTTATTCTGATTAAGAACACTTCTCCTGTCAAAACTGCTGGAAACATTGCTATTACATAGTCTGTGGAAGATCTCTGAAGATTGAAAATCTTTGTTGTAGTCGTATTCATTTATTACACCTCTGGGAAAATAAATGAAGAGGATAAGCAAAAGATATATTCAAATATCCATATATAAAATGTCCTTTATAATTACTGATCTCATGAATATTAGAAAATAACTTCAATACCTTTATTATTTGAGGAATAGTTACTTAAAACTCTTTGTGACTGAATTTCTTTAATAAAAAATAAGGATAAAAAAGTACTTACTTTTAAAGGTGATTATGATTTTCTTTTTCTTTTTTATTTTTTAAAAATTTTTTAAAATTTTTTATTTATTTATTCTACTTAGGAATACATGATAGCAGAATGCATTTTGATTCATTGTACACATTGAGCACTTTTCATTTCTTTGGTTGTATGTGATGTAGAATCACATCATACATGCAGCCATACATGAAGCTAGGGCTATGATGGCCATCTTATTCCACCATCTTATGATTTTCAAATGAATGAATACATTTGAAGTGTGTAGAACAGTGTAAATAATATTTATTATCTACAATTATTATCATCATATAAATAACAAAAGGTAAAATAATTACACCTCTATAATATATAAATCATATAATGATTAAATAGGTAATTAATATCATGAAATAAAAAAGTGCAGCAGATTATGTGACCAATGTTATATATATAGCCATGTAACCTTAATTACATACAAGATTTTTAAAAATTAAATAAAATACCTTAAAATAAGCTTTCCTGCTTGGTAAAATATAAAATGTAGAAATGTACTTTTATTTGCAAACCACATTTGTTTCAGAAAATGCATTTCTTTTGTTAAGGACAGTAATAATGAACAAAATATTAGGATACTTTTATGGCATCATCATATCTAAGGATAACTATTGTCTATCCTAGGAGTAATGTTAGACTCATGGTTTTAAATCTTTTTGAGTACTACTATCAAGAAAACATCTAGGGTTGAGGATATAGCTCAGTTTGTGGAGTGTTTGCCTCACATACACAAGGCCCTGGGTTCAATCCCCAGTACCACCAAAAAAAAAAAAAAAAGAAAAAAAGAAGAAAAGAAAACATCCAGCCCCTGGCAACTGAGTCACAATTAAACCTTAAAAACAGAAGACACCATGGCTGGGTAACTGAAAGTCACTGTAGAGACAAGACCATAATGGTTGCCATGACCAAACTTCAGCATATGTAGCTACAAAACCTGAGCTGTATTAATGCCATGTCAAGAATCTTATGGCATTTCATCAGTGTCACTTTCCAGCATACTTAACATTTAACAGCAGGATCACTAACCATCAAGGATGTGAATGACGCTTACATACTAACTTTGAAACACACCGTGTGTGACCTACATCCTCCTGCTGGAAGTGTCAGAAAAGAATGACACCACCAAAGCAGATCAGCTGCTCTATGTTGAGCCACAAAGGAAGCCACTCAAGTATGACAGGAAGAAAAGATGCTTTAAGGACGAACTAAATAATGCATCTGACAACAGGGCATAGCTTAGAAACCACGACAGAGAAGAACTAAATGGGCAGGAGCTAAAGGTGGCTCAATCAAGTAAAAACATTGAGCAGGAAAAAAATGTCAGGTTTTGTAATCAGTTCAAAAATCTGCTTGTAACTGACTTTGTTTTTGGCATCATTTTTTAATGATGAAAATTAAATATGTGTGAAAATGTAATACATTTTGTATAGCATCGAGTGTGTATTAGGAGCATGTAAAACACTCTGCTGAATTCACTAAAATTATAAACCCTCAGTAATTGCCGGGTTTGAAAATAAGACTAACTATATACTAGCACAGAAAACAATGCAATGGACTTGTGTGGGAAGAAGAATTTTGACATTTGGATAAGTAAATCACTATATTGAACTAATAGCCTCTCTTGTGAGCCACCAGAATTAATGCATTATAAACTGAAATGCCATTACTTTGAAACCCATAGCAAAACTGTCAGCATACTTCCTTTTAAAAAGACTTTTCCTACATTTAGATACATTATGTATGCTGTAACTTTTGTTTAGGTTGTTATAAGAAAAACTATATTCTAAATACATTATAAATCATTATTGTAAAGTTTATTATCTAGTTAATACTGCCTAAGTAGTAATTTTCATAGAAAAGATAAGTTTAAAAGACAAAAGTGGCTATTACCTGGGCATTAGTTGACTTGAAATAACATCAGATAAATCCGTATTAAAATTCTGATTTCCGCGCAGCTACTAATGGTAGGACATATAGCAAATGTCTGGTTTTTAAAAGCCTTAGCTTCATCATCTGAAAGTTTGGTTAATAATATTAACTAAATTTTTAAATATATTTCATGTAAATTGTTAGCTTTAATGATTGGCACAAGATAGAACAACAGAAATTGCCAGTTCTTATATTTACATGTTTGAATTTTAAAATACTGAATACCAAGGATGAATCTTTCTACAAATACATGCTTTTTGATTAGTCCTTAGTGATGCCAAAGATAAAAGATTTAAAAGTGAAAAATCTCATTTACAAAAGATGAAGAATGTAACATCACTGAGAAGTCAGGCATTAAAGAGTTCATCAGAAGTTTTCTTTTAAAATTTTCCCTCGTATGTCTTTCAGGGAAGATGAGCTCGAAAGATAAAAATACATCCTCCTCTGTATATGCACTGTCAGCTACCAGTTACAAAACGCCTTTTCTACAGAGTTTGTTGAAGATCTTTCATGGTATTTCCTTCACTTGGCCAGAAAATTGTGGCTTTTCATTGCATACACCTGCCTGCAGGGCTCCCTGAAAAGTAAATTACTATGAACGGTGAAATTTGTACGTCTTAAATAAGTGTCGAGATGTGGGAGATGAAAGGGGACACACATCAGAGATGCTCATTTAGTTAATTAAACTAGACTTCTGATTTGCATAGCTTTATATCTACAGAGTTATTGTAGATATTTTCTTTTTTATACTTTAAAACTACATAATTTTCACAGGTTGAATAGCAAATTTCAATAGCCTCATTTCTTCCGAACAAAGTGTACGTCTTTAAATCTTAAGCATAGGAAAAAATCTATAAAAGAAAAAAAAAGTTCTGAGTGTTTAGAAATCGTGCATTTTCTGTTAAAAAAGAGCTTTCATATCTTTTTTTTTTTTCAGTCTTAGAAGACTGCCTGTGATTATAAAGCGTGATTCCGTAATAACTTTTGTAAATGAATCACTGCTGCATTCATACCATTAGCCTCTGAACAGATGTCAGAAAGTAAAGATTGGCTGCCTCTAGATCAAGTTGCTGCTGCCAACTCTCGCGAGCTTTGTCAGTAACAGTTGATTGTAATGTCAGTGCAGTCCAATTTACAGGCTGGAGGAGCAGCTGCATCCTGCATTTCCCCGAAGTATTGCATGATTTCTACTCCTTGCAAACTTTATCATCTTTTTTGCAGAAAGCCAGGTAAGCTGATCTGAATTTACACTTTTTTGCAGAGATGCAAGTTACTGTGAGGCTCATTCTGTGAAGGAGTGTGGTTTCTTCACATGTTTGTTTGCCCCTTGGTGTTCTGTAGAAAACAGGCACTGAAGCTTGCAAATGGGACAGATGAAGCAAGTGAGCAGGCACATGCATCAGATCTTTCTATTTTCCTGGGAATGCAGATCCAGTCCATTTAACTGCTGAAGGAATACGGAATTTATTCTTTTTTGTGTAAAGGTCCATATCACTTGTGGAATCACTGTGATATTTGCTGTTTGTGAGCTCCTTAAGAAAAATATTTTACACTACTTTATTCTTAAATGCATTGATTAATATCTCTTGCCTTAAAAGAGTAATAAAAGTGATCTTTGGCCAGGTTTGATCTATTTTCTCCCCTTTTTGAAGTGGCATAACATTAATAGTTCTCTTACTGATTACTTAGCAGGACAATCTCTCAGTCAATATCTTGCCAAATGAAACTTTCACATTATCAACTGAGAGAAGCTCAACTTTTCTGTTTCCTAAATTGATTTATAAGCGTTTTCCCTTGGACTGGTTAGACTTCTTTCTTTTTATATGTTTGTTTAAATTGTAGCAAAATATCTTACATTTACTGTTATTTTAATATTATAGAAATAATAAGCAAATATAGACTTTCTGCTCAGTTTTTAATCTTCTAAACTTAATATTATTTGTATCATATCAGTAATGATCAGTAATCACCAGGGCATTAAGCTTTAAGAGTATAAAATCTGTTAAATTGAAAGAAAACTGAAATATGAACAATATTATTTCATTTTTCAGGTTTCTATTTTATATATAGATTTTCATTTTTTGAGGTCTTCTACATGTTTATTAATATATGTCAGTTAAGAATGTTATATGTATTGCATCCTTAATTTAAACTATTACTAGTGATAAATGAAACTATATTTCTCATTTATAAATTCTTTGCTGAAGGATAAGATTGAGCATTTGAATATAGCTTATTGCTTGGAAGGGTATTCTTTAGAGTTCTCTGTAGGTGTAAAATAACATGGCCTTTGGATCTCAAATATAATTTATAACTGGATTTTTAAAGTTCTGTTTTATTTTCCTAGCTGTGTTATTTTTATTTGCAATGTCCCACTTTTTAATTGTTAAAAATGTCCAAGATCTATTCCATATTGTATTTTATAAAATATAAGCTAGTATTAGTTTAACAAGTCATATCTTATGTACAAATGTAGTACCTTCTTTGATTTATTTAGTGGTAACAATAATACATATTTAAATTATACATTTTTTTTTTTTTATACTTTGGTTAAAATTTGCTCACTCTTACCAAAACTGGGCTGTGGAAGATATTAGAGAAACAGAATAGGATAGATAACAACCTCAGAGCAGATTCAACTTTTGAAGAAGACCTAAGAGGTCTAAAAATTAAGTGTTCAACTTATTTCTACAATAAAAGTGTGTGAACACTCTTCTTGATTGAGGACAGATACAGATCTTGTGCTTCTCATACCTAATATAGTATCTCCTATCTGTACACAACCTCTCAGTGCCCAACAGATAACTGAAAGATCCCCGAGAGACAGTGGCATAGAGCGAAATAGTCCTTCTTAATTCCCCATTTTTCTTGACACAAAACAAGGTTTTGGAGTTTGGTATCAGAACTTGTTTGTTTAAATTTGACCAAATCATTTTAGTGGCTTTTGTTCTAGATCATATCAATATCATCTAGATTGCTCTTTCTTCAACATTTTAATAGGCTCTGTTTTCAAATAAAAAGATCTATTTTATTTTGACTTTTTAAAGATTGAAAAGGTACTCTATATGCAGAAATGACAATTAGGCATATTTTTGACATTTCTTTGTGTAGGCACTGGCTGGCCCATTACTTAGTTGATATCCAATTATGTCAAATAAACGATAAATAAATAGTTCTTTATTTCAATCAGTTAATTGCATCATCTTATAGTAAGTATAACACAGCATACTTCTTATAACTGGCTGGGGAATTTTGATACTTTTGAAATAAAAATGCAAAAAGAAAGTTTTTGAGTTTTATTTTAAAAATTATATTTTTGAAAGTTTAGAATTTCTGAAAAATCGCCATTTAATTTTTATGTCCTGGATCAGTTGATAAACTTGGAATTTTTTCATTTACTTTTGCCTTAAACCAAAGTCTCATCTTTATCTCAAATATTATCTACTACTTCAATAAGTTAATTGATCTAAATTCCTTTAATGTTGTACTTGGTATGAAATTTGCTTCAGTTTTTAGGATAAACACAATATGTGTATTCAATGGCAGTTGCCAACTGTACCAGAATTTAAGGAAGAAGAAACTATGAAGTTATATTGAATTTTTTAATGATTATTAACAATTTAGACATGTAGGCTGGTAGCATTTTGTTAGTCTTTTATTTATTTTTATTTTGAAAACATAAATGGGAAGACTTTATAGCAATGTATTAGCATAAAGAATATCAGATTATAAGAACAAAGTGATGTTTATTTAAATAAAACACTGCAACCAAATGTAAAAATATCAAACCACACTAAGTATGTGAACATTTGCAAATTTTTATGTGAAGGTATAGGTTTACTTATATGGTATACAGCAATCTTCAACAAGTAGCATTTGAGACAACAGTTATCCTTGCAGTTACTATATGCTTAAAACACTTGTTTTTAATGTTAAAAATTACACTATTTTTGAGGTGAAGACTCATAGATATAATTACTGAAAATCCAATTCATATGAATATTACTGCATAAAATTGAGATCTACTTGAAACAAAATGTAAATAAGACTGTACAAAAATATTTATGTAAATTAATCTAAGTGACATGAAAATGATATTACAACCTTTTAGGTGAATTAGCAACTATTGTAAACATAACAAAATTATAGTATTTATCAATTATATATGAGATAAATGCACTTGTTAGTAATTGTATCTGCAGTACAATAAAATTAGTAAACTATTTGTAGAACAAGTTTTTAAACAATCAGAGGCCAAAAATAATTAGCATTTTGTTTAATTTTTAAACATAAACCAATATTTAAATAAGATCAAAGAAATAATAGGAATCTTTCCATTGGTCAGAGAGACACTGACTGAGCAAGGTAAGAAGGACAAATGACAATCAGAAACCTGTAATTAATTTGTTGAAAGGTTGTGTACACTAAGCCTGTATCTTATTCCTTTTGCTTTGAAAAAGTAGGTTTTCAAAAGGGGGAAACATCACTCATTCTACTTCATTTTATTCATTTAATTATGTAAAAGGACTTAGTAATTATTAGGAAAAAATATTTTAAAAGACTACAATAGCAGTGCCTCTAAAACTTCTGTTAAAAGTCTATAATTCCCATAGTAAATGTTAGGCTACCAGAAACTGTACATTATTATTATATATTATTTGTCTGTTATCATTTATAATGCAACAAATTACTATATTTGCATTATATATTATAATGCAACTAATAACTATATTACATATTATAATTACTGCATTATATATTATAATGCAACTAATTACTATAGTAAATATTACTATATTTATAATAAATTTTAAATATGAGCACAGAAAATGTTAAAATAGTTCTTCAATAATATATTTTATTGATATTAGTACACATTCAATAGAATCAAAGCAAAGAACATAAAAATAATCTGTGACTTGATTTAAAAACAGAACTTATTATAACTATTGTTTTATACAGAGATATATCTGCACTTACATATGAATATTGACAAAATTATATATTGATATGGATAAGGTCATGAGTAGCATGACATTATCTAAACTAAGTGATATAAACCATGGTTTAATTTATTCAGATATATGTTTAAATCAAAAGTTTTTATTTCTAGCTATCGTATGAGCAGTGGTGAATTAAGCTGATTTTAAATATGACTATTCTAGGTCTGGAAGAATAACCAGGAGAATGAATCTTTATTCTCTGCCTTCTGAAACAATCTAAATTAAACAAAGTAAAATCTAATACAAATGTTCAAGGCTGACAGGATTAGTTTCTTGATCAAACAAGTTGGATTTATAATTATAGCATCAGAAAAAAAATAAAGATTTTTACATATTTCTGGACCTTTATGTTTGTTGTGTAGTTGAGTAGTAACACGACTCATAAATGAATATTTTCATTGTATTTCTTGTAGTTATATAAATTTGTTAGTTCTTTTAAATAATATTTGCATTACATTTTTAATCCCTCTTTAGAACATAGTTTTACATGTGTTTTTTAATATTTTTATGTAAAAGAAATTCAGATATCCATTAAAAATTCTTGATAAAACTTAGATCTATCCAAATGACCAATTTATGTCATCAATAATAGTATTTAACAAAATGTTAAATAATTATTATTTTGTATTTTGCAAAGATAATTTTGCTTCTTTCAGTTATCCCCTAATTTCTCAGCTATGGCCCTCTGATTTCAGTCATTTTGTCCACCATCAAAACAGAAGTAATTCTGACTATGCTAACAGATTTAACCAGTTACATATGCTTCAAGAAATTAACAAATTAGCAGATGTGTATTCTGTAAAATAGTTTCTAAGCCAGTATCTTCTTCCATGCATTATAATATCAGTCATTGTTCTCACCACTGGGTTTGTAATTCAGACAGAAGGCCCTCATCCTTATCAAATTTCAGATAAATTTCCTGGGATGCATCCCTGGCCCTCCTCAATTTTCTGCTTTAATAATGGGAGTAGGTTTGTTATAATTTATAAGATAAATTGCAACCGTTATATTTTTGTTACTTTGCTTTCTATGAATACATTGTCTAAATCACTTTTTGACAATATTCTACGTGGTGCAGAATTGATATTATATATCCTTAGGACAAACTTCTTTAAAATACGAAATCTTTATAGAAGTTTGATCATGAATATTTCAAAAGCAAAGTTACTTCTACTTTTCATTCTACTTATTTTTCTTCTAAATTTAAAACAAAAGTAACTTCATTTTCTTGTTTTTTTTTTCCCAACATATATTTTTCCCTATATAGTGATAGCAGACTTTTTAGTCTTCATATTTTTTAGGATAAAAAGAAGCAATATGTTTTAGTAAATTAGCATCAATAAAGTATAACATTTTATATGTAGGCTAATCAAAATTTCTACTTACCTCTCTTTCAGAAATCAATATGCAGAATAAGCACTCAGTCAGAGGTATTCAGTTTCTCTTGTGGTTTCTCCTGCTCTGCATGCTTATTAGGAAGTCACACACTGAAGAAGACATGATAATTACAACCAAAACTGGGAAAGTCAGAGGGATGAGCTTATCAGTTCTTGGTGGCACTGTCACTGCCTTTCTTGGAATACCTTATGCACAGCCACCCCTTGGTACACTTCGATTCAAAAAGCCACAACCCCTGAATAAGTGGTCTGACATTTGGAATGCCACAAAATATGCAAATTCTTGCTATCAGAACATTGATCGAAGTTTCCCAGGCTTTTCTGGATCAGAGATGTGGAATCCAAACACAGACCTCAGTGAAGACTGCTTATATCTAAATGTATGGATTCCAGCACCTAAACCAAAGAATGCTACTGTAATGATATGGATCTATGGTGGTGGTTTTCAAACTGGGACATCCTCTTTACATGTCTATGATGGCAAGTTTCTAGCTCGGGTTGAAAGAGTTATTGTAGTTTCAATGAACTATAGGGTGGGTGCCCTAGGATTCTTAACCTTACCAGGAAACCCAGAGGCTCCCGGGAACATGGGTTTATTTGATCAACAATTGGCTCTTCAGTGGGTACATAAAAATATAGCAGCCTTTGGTGGAAATCCTAAAAGTGTGACTCTCTTTGGAGAAAGTGCAGGAGCAGCTTCAGTGAGCCTTCATTTGCTCTCTCCTAGAAGCCACCCTTTGTTCACCAGAGCCATTCTTCAAAGTGGATCCTCCAATGCCCCTTGGGCAGTAATGTCTCTTTATGAAGCCAGAAATAGAACCTTGACCTTAGCTAAATTTATTGGTTGCTCCAGAGAGAATGAGACTGAGATAATAAAATGCCTTCAAAATAAAGATCCCCAGGAAATTCTTCTGAATGAAGTGTTTGTTCTCCCCTATGGCACTCTCTTGTCAGTAAAATTTGGTCCCACTGTGGATGGTGATTTCCTCACTGACATGCCAGATACACTACTTCAACTTGGACAATTCAAAAAAACTCAGATCTTAGTGGGTGTTAATAAAGATGAAGGGACAGCTTTTCTAGTATATGGTGTTCCTGGTTTCAGCAAAGATAACAATAGTATCATAACTAGGAAGGAATTTCAAGAAGGTTTAAAAATATTTTTTGAAGGAGTGAGTGAATTTGGAAAGGAATCAATTCTTTTCCACTATGCTGATTGGTTAGATGATCAGAGACCTGAAAACTACCGTGAGGCCTTGGATGATGTTGTTGGTGATTATAATATCATATGTCCTGCCTTGGAGTTTACCAAGAAGTTCTCAGAATTGGGAAACAATGCCTTTTTCTACTATTTTGAACACCGATCTTCCAAACTTCCTTGGCCAGAATGGATGGGAGTGATGCATGGCTATGAAATTGAATTTGTCTTTGGCTTACCTCTGGAAAGAAGAGTTAACTACACAAGAGCTGAGGAAATTTTGAGTAGATTTATAATGAAATGCTGGGCAAATTTTGCAAAGTATGGGTAAGTGATAATTTTTGTTGTTCTCTAGTTTGTTTTGTTTTGCTTAATCTCAATCTGTGGTGTAGACTTTCTGAGAGGCATAGAAAAGTTTTGATGATGTATTCTCTTTGTATCAAAGATAGTTTTGTTTTGTATCATGTAGTAAATTTCAATTCTTTGAGCTAGAGTGGTTAAAAGAAATTATCACAGAACTTTCATGAAAGTATTTCTTGATTTCATTTCCAAAGTATTGAAAAAAAAGTTAACAATGTTAGTCAAAGTTTGTATGGAAATAGATGCTTGCCTGAACAATTAAAATTTTTGTTACAGTTCTTTAAGCCTCAAGTTTATAATGTTTAATGATTGAGGAAAAAGTAGAAATATATCATTTTTTATGCTTTTAAGCCTGATACAGTGGTACCTGTTACATGAAGAGAAATCTTTGCTCAGGAAAATGAAGGGACAAGGTGGTAATGGATTTTGCAGTCAGATTACTCAAAATACACAGTATTGTTCATTCTATATATTTATTGTTTTCCCTAACATGTTTGTTAGAGCTCTCAGATAATCTGTGTTTGATAGGACCTATGAGAATCTTCATGTTTAGCTAAGCTGCTCTCCTGAGAGCTCTTCTGGCTGGTGTTAATCAGAGACTTTACTCTAGAAGATATTTTCTGATGCATTATAAATATTGTAATATTATGTCCTCAAGTGTCAGAAGAAAATACATGATTCCTGACTTAATACACATGGTTTTTACTTCTGCTTTGTCGTTTGTTTTAACTTTACAATGACGCCAATGTGAGGTCATTCAATAGAAACTGCACTTTTTAATTTTGAATTTTGATGTCTTCTTGGACTAGCAGTATGAGGCATGATACTTACTCTTCAGGATGCTGGACAGCGGCAGCAAGTCACAGCTAGCTCCCAGGCAGACACAAGATAGCAAGGATAAACAGGAAATATACCGTAGGGTACTATGTTGCTAAACTATAATGCTTAGTAGGTTAGGTATTCAATGCATTCTTTTATTTATGATATTTTCAATTTACAATGGCTTTATCAGGATATAGCCTCATCATAAATCAACATGCTATCTGGACATAATCCACTCATAAATCAAAGAGCATCTGTAATCTGTAGGAATATATTTTAAAATGGGTGTGCATTCATATGAAAATAGAATGTTTTTTCACTACATGTATATACTCAAAACAATTTTATACACTGGAGTAGCCTACATCAATGTGAATAATAAAAAATTGAAATTTCCATAACCTATTTTAATAGGAGGGCATGTACATATACCAATCATAAATTGATTGTTTCATTAAATTAATCTATGATAATCTCTTTAATAATTAAACATCATGTTGATAATGATATACTTGCTTTCTGGTGGTCTTAATTTACCTTCCATTTAGAATTTATTGTACTCTATGTTACTATATGGATAAATATCAGTTACATGATAAATATCAGTTACATGATATTTATCCTCAAAATCGTGTGTTAGGTATCCACTGTGTATAAAGTTAAAATTTTTCTGTTAGTTTTTAAGAGCTTCTATAATCTCACTGAAACACACATTATCTAACCTCACCTGGCTATGAGGCAGACCAGTTTCCTCAGGAATGCAGACACCAAGCAGAATTGTACCCTGCAGCTATTGTACCCTACACAGCTCTTGCTATGTGTCCCCATTAAAATACCTATGCTTTTCATTTTTGATGACATATGTCCTCCTTTTTCTGAGATCCTGATCAACTACACATGTCATCCAGTGTTTCTTTACTTCCTAGAGCGATTTCTTCAGACATCTTTTTTTATTTTTGTGGAGATTAATTATACATTGCCAATATCCTTTCTTTCAATGTAAGCCAATCCTTCTAAACTATACTAAATTATAACTTCTTAAAAAAAAGTGTGGCTTTTGTGAATATTCATTAAAGAACCAAGAAGGGTATATCATATTTAATTATTTGGTTAATGATTGAATTAAAGATGGTAAAAGCTAATATAAAATTTTTAAAAAATCTTTCAAGATATGTGGGCTATTATATTTTTCTGTAGCTGTGAAATATTTTGTTTTCTCAACATTAGTCCAAATTTCTGCTCAGGACAAGAAGGATCATATTCTTTTTAGAGTCACATTAGAATTACTTATGTCTCATCCTGTTCTCTACCTAAAGGAATCCATATGGAATTCCATATGGAACATTTCAATGTTTTTAATTTTTCTTACAACAATAGAACTTGCAAATTATTTAAAGATAAATATTCCTTAAAATTACTTATATCCATAATTTGTAAAGAACTTAATAGTTTACATTTTGAAGTCATGAAGGAATCTGTATTTTCTCACAGTGGAGAACAATAAAAATGAGATATGTTAAACACATTTGTTCTATACATAAAACAGCAGATGAATAAAAGAAAATCGTTGACATAATAGAATAAAATTTTAACCTTTCTGAAAGCCAGATATGATTAACATTTTAATTGTAAATAAAAGGTTCACTTTTTAATTACAATGACAGATTCATAAAATAGATATTACAAGCCAGTGAAGGTTAAAGTCAACTTTGTATATTTGTATAATCATAACAAGATGTTACTTTAGTAAAGGGAGTTTCTTTCTGGTTTATATTTGCATGATTGAACAGAGAAAATAATAACTCATCATATGTGTTGACAGCTGACTTCATGACAAGCAAAATGATAATAATAAAATGAACTTCAGTGGAAATAAAATTTGTAAACATTAAGTTTGGAAATCTGACCACAGATGTGATGTTCCAACTCTATAGCTCTCAAGAGGGTGAATTATCACCTATCATTCCCATGTCTGGAGTTCATTTTGAATGTTTCACCTGGGGGTAAGGTGGTACTAGCAGGGTGTAATCTTGTATCTGCCATCTTTTGTTAGCATGATATATTTGCACCTCAACTGTGTCGTATATATCAGAAGTTTATCTGTTACTCACAGTGATTGCTATTACCCATGAGAGTAGTTTGGTCATGCCATAGTTTGGTCATTCACCTGTAATTTGTTTTTTGCTTGGGGATATTGTGAATAAAGTGTCCATAAATATTCTTGGGAATAAGATTTTTGTGGCTACATATTCTTTTCTCTTTTGGAGTGGTGAAGAACCAGGAAAGGGATTTCTGAAAAATAAATAAGTACATGCTTATCTGTTTTAGAAGCTGTCTTTCTTTAGTTTTCTGTAGTTGAGAATATTACATTTCCAGAAAAAGATGTACCAGAGCCCCAACAAATTCACATCCTTGGTTAGCAACATTGGCAATTATCAGTCTTTAATGTTAGCTGTTCTGCTGGCTTTGTACTGTGATACTGCCATGGTTTTACTATTTACTAATAGCTAATGAAATAGAACATTTTTTCACATGTTTAACGGTCACTTGTGTGTTTTTATATACATATATTTTGAACTCAATGTATTGCCTATTTTTAATTAGATTTTACTTATCAGAGAATTGTAAGAGTCTTATATATTTAGTTTAAAAATTCTATTTATTTTCAACATTCCTAGTGTGCATCATGACTGAATTTTTAAACAACTTTCTTAATTTGAAGAGCAGAATTTTTAATTTCATTATTTTTCTTTTAATTAGTTATTCCATTATTATTTATTGCAAAAGATACTTCTTTACCTATTTAATTATGTTGAAAATTTTCTTCAAAATCAGTTGACTATATGTGTGTGGATATAACTGAGGACACTTTGCACTGTTCCACTAGGTAACCAATATCTCTCTTTATGCCAGTATAAGTCTTCAATAATATGCTATACAGTGTGTTTTTAAATTGGATCATTCAAAGACATATAATTTAATTTCAAATTAAATTTTTATTTGAAAAGCATTTCAGTCCTAGGTTTGAATTTCTTAATTAGAATTAGAATGTTACAGTTATTGATGAGTTTGAAGAGGATGGTCCCCTTAATATTATGGCTTTCCAAGTCCATGAAAATGGTGTCTTTAATGTTATTTTGTTCTTTAGCTACAAATTAGAATTTAAAAGGTTTATGTATGAAGATCTTGTATATGTTTACATTTATCAACAAAGATTACATGTATTTTTAAATTTCATTTTTCAATTTAGGTTTTGCTGATATCTGGAAATATAATTAATTTTTATATTGATGTTATATTATGAACCCTCACCAATCACATGTATGGATTTTAGTTGTTTGTTGTTTTTGTTGTTGTTATTTTGGTACTGGGACTGAATCCTGGACCCACACATTAAGCGAAGACTGAGGTATACCTCCAGTCCTTTTCAATTTATTTTGAGACAGGGTCTCACTGATGTATATCAACTACCCTAGAATTTGTGATTCTACTTCCTCAGCCCCTTGAGTAGCTTAGAGTATAGGCATGTGCATCCACGCCTAGTAATTTCAGATATTTTATAGACTTATTAAGGATTGCTACATTGGTGATAAAAAACTATTTTTTTCCTGAATTTTGGTAGATAGTTTGCCTTTTTCTTATTAATATCTATGTTTTTATGTTTCCTTGTTGGTGATTTGTCATTATTATTTTAAAGAAATAGTAGTAAAAGAGGTGCAGTATATAATATTTCTTTAAATATTAGAAGATGTGTGTTTATTATTTCCCTACAGAAGTACTCCTTTATCCAATTTTGCTTTCCAAGGTTTCAATTATCTGTAATAACTCATCGAATTAAAGTATTAATTTAAAAATCCAGAAATAAAAATTCCTAAGTTTTAAATTTTCATTCTGATTAATATAATGAAATCTCACTCTGTTCTGCTTTGTCCAACCTGGGACATGAATCATCCCTCTGTATCCACCTGTTGTGTGTTTTACACCCTGTGACAGTGGAGAAAATGGGAGACCACATCCACATAACATTTATACACTATATTGTTATAATTGTTCTATTTTATTATTAGTTATTATTAATCTCTGTATATAGTTAGTAAAGCATACTTTATCATAGATGTGTACACAGGAAAATATATATCATATACAAATATAATATATATTATAATATATTAATATATCATATATGTTAATGTCATATATCTTATGTGATATTTTATGTTATAACATATATTATGTCCCAGGTGGGACAGAGAAGAAAAAATTGAAATTTCATTATGTTACTCAGAATGACAATTTAAAATTTAGAAGCTGTCATTCAGGCATCGATTGATGTTCTTGGAATGCATCCTCAGTGGATAACAGGGAGGTGACTCTATTTTCAGTAATAACAAGTTTTTCTTTTCATCAAATTGAAGGTTTTCCCCTCTAGTCCTAGCTTCTTGAAAGTATTTAAGAATGTTAAATGGTAATAAATGTTCTGTTTGCTCCTATTTAGGAGGCTACACATTTTTGGTGTCAGAATACTCTTCTTTATGCTTCAAAGTTTGGATATTGCATATCATAGGCATTATTCCTTTGATATTTAAGATGCTTTACTGGAGGGCCATTTGAATCTATTATCTTCTTTGTGATTAAGTTTTTGTATTATAAAATTAGCACTTCAATATAAACAGTACTATCTAGATATTCTCTCTTCTACATACATTTTTGGTAGTTTACACTTTTATGATGTTTTTGCAATGAATCAAAGTGATCAAATCTCTTGCCATTAAATTGTGCATAATATTCCCTTATTAGTAGTATTATATTGAATATAGTGTTTTCCTTCTTGAAATTGTTAATTTTCTTTTTAATTCCTTGATTAATCTTGCTTAAATATTCTTTTAGTCTTTTCAAAGAATTATTTTTAGTCTTTTCTAATTGTATCTTTTTCAACTTTATTGCCTTTTGTTGAATAATATCTTTTATGCCTACTAGGATTAATTTTAATCCTCTTTTTTGATTTCTTCATAAGTAGGTAAATTTTTAAGCTGTTTTTTCTTTTGTAATACAGATGTTTAAATTATGTTTTCTTCTAAGCATTACTTCAGTTTCTTCCAGCAATTATGATATGTTATATTTTTCATTATTATTAACCTTAAAATAATTTTGAATGTTCCTTTAGTATTTATTTTACCTATGGGTTCTTTAGTAGTCTGATAATTAATTTCTGTTATTTGGGGAATTTCTAGAACCTTTGTTTAAATCTTCTACTTTAAATCAATTCTTACAAGATACTATATTCTATAAAATTTTTCCCTTTTGAAAATTACGTATAATCTTTCATTCTTTCTTTTTAAAAAATATTTTTAATATTTTTTTAATTTTTGTTTTATTTGTTTTTATGTGGTGCTGAGAATTTATTTTTGTTTTATTTGTTTTTATGTGGTGCTGAGAATTGAACCCAGTGCCTCACACTTGCAAGGCAAGTGTTCTACCACTGAGCCACAACCCCAGCCCTCATTGTTTCTTATGATTAATCCTGAAATTTAAATATTTCATGATTGTTTAGATCTTCTAATATGTGTACTAATATTTTTCTGTGTGTGTTTTAAATACTCAGAGACAAGTGTTAAGATCTCCTGTTATAATTGTGGTGTTATTTATTTGTCCATAATTTTCCTTTTAGTATTTTAAATCGATGTTATTAGTTCTGTGAACATTTCAGAATTATGCATTCCTGATTAATTGACTGATTCATCAACGTAAAATGTCCCCCTTTGTCTAGCTAATTCTAATATAAAGAGATATGCCAAATTTTTCATGCTTATGTTTGCATAACATATGTTGCTATATCCTTTTATGTTAAACCTATCTATATATTCTAGAAACTCTTTTTTATATCATTTGTTTTTAATGTTTTTGATATTTAATGTAATTATCAATATAGTTTGTTAAAGTCTATCATTGTGCTTTTATTAAATTCATCTTTTCTATACTTTTTTTTTTGCAGTTTTTTGGATTTATTGAGCATTTTTAATATTGGATTTTATTTTATATATACTTTTTAATTTTACTTTTAATATTTTTTCAATGATGACTTTAGGGCCAACAAGTGTTAGAGTTAACTTTGGATGCCTTAAAACTTCACCCAATACTTCCCACTTTTCCATGACCTGCTTTCTATTTTCTAAATCATTCTTCCTGTTTCCCTCTTCTGTCTCATCACTTCACATATGTAAGAAATTTGCAATATCATGTCATGTATTTTCTTCCATGTTTTCATTATCCTTGTTGTGTTTTTATAACAATATGTAACGTAAGCCTATCCTTATAACATGTTTTACTTCATTAGTCAGTTATATCTAAGTAAACTGGTAGACAAAAAGAAAATAGTTTTTTGTATTTATCCATATATTTGCTAGTTCCAAAGTTCTTTACTGTTTTCTATGGTTTCTAGTATTTTGTGGATTATAGGAATTATACTATGGTGAATTTCATTGTGGCATATTAATATATACATATAACATAATTTGATCAATTTTATTCCCAGTATCTCCCTTTGACCTCTCCTTCTCCCTCCCCCAACCTCCTTTTTCTACCCTATAGGTCTCTCTTCTACTCACTTTTTTCCTTTTCTCTTATGCCCCTAAAAACTTAGGCATATGTGAGAAACTATATGGAACTTTTCTCTCTGTGTCTGGCTTATTTCACTTAACAGGATGTGCTCTAGTTCTATCCATTTTTCTGCAAATGACATAATTTTCATTGTTCTTTATGACTGAGTAAAACAGCAATGTGTAAATATAGCACATTTTCTTTATAATTCATTTGATGGCAGACTCCTAGACTTGACTACTGTCATAATGAATATAGTTTTACATCTATTTCTAAAATGTGAGGACTTTAATTCTTTTGGCTAAATACCTAGGCATGGGCTAGCTGGATAATATAGTAGTTCTAGTTTTAGTTTGTTGAGGAAGCTCCAAAGTGACTTCCTTAGTGTCTTCACTAATTTACATTCCACTCAGCAGTATGTAAAGGTTCTTTTTCCCTACATACTCACCAGCATTTATTGTCGTTTGATAATAGCCATTTTGAATGGGGTGAGATGGAATCTCATTGTGGTTTTGATTTGTATTTCCATTATAGCTAAATTTGTTGAACATTTTCATGTAATTGTTAGCTATTTGTATGTCTTCTTTTGAGAAGTATATGTTCAATTCAGTTGAATGGATTATTTGGAGTATTTTTTGATACTGAATGTTTGAATTATTTTTATATTGAGGATACTAATTTCTCCCATTCTGTAGGCAGTCTCTTCGTGCTGTTGCTTCCTTTGTTGTGAAGAAGTTTTTTTTGTTTGTTGTTATCCCATTTATCGATCCTTGCTATTATTTACTGAGCTATAGAATTCCTATTCAGGAAATTGTGTCTCTATGTTAAAGAGTTGCCTCTGTGTTTTCTTATAAACAGTTGAAAAGTTTCTGGATCCATTTTGAGTTTACCTTTTTACAGGTTGAAAAATAGGGACATAGTTTTTTTCTTCTAAATATAGACATCCAATTTTCCCAAAACAATTCGTTAAAGAGACTGTCTTTTCTCTAGTATACTTTTTGGCAACTTGGTCAAAAATAAGGTGACTGTAATCATATGGGTTTGCCTCTGCGTCTTCAGTTCTGTTTCATTGTTCTATATGTCTGCATTTATATAAGGAGCGTGCTGGTTTTGTTACTAAGGTTCTGCTTTATAATTTGAAATTGGGTATTATTATGCTCCAAGCAATACTCTTTTTTAGGGGAGAGGGTAACTGGGGATTGAACTCAGGGGCACTCCAACACGTGTTTTGCATTTTATTTAGAAACAGGGTCTCTCTGAGTTGCTTAGCACCTTGCTTTTGCTGAGGCTGCTTTTGAACTTGCAATCCTTCTGCCTCAGCCTCCCAAGCCGCTGAGATTACAGCCACTGTGGCTGGCAGCAATGCTCTTTTAACTCAAGATCACTTTGTCAGTTCTGCACCTTTTGCTTTTACATATGAATTTTGAACTGTTTTTTCTAGTTCTGTGAATAATGTCATAGGTATTTTTATGAGAATTGCATTGAGTATATAAATCCCTTTCGGTAATATGACCATTTGATAATATTAATTTTGCCAATCCATGAGTTTGAGAGGTGTTTATATCACCTACTGCCTTCTACAATTTCTTTCTTCAGCATTCTTTAATTTTATCTGTAGAGTTTTCCACATCTTTGAATAGATTCATGCCTATGTAGTTAATTTTTTAAAGCTATTATGATTGGATTTACTTTCCTGATTTCTTTTTCAGTGGATTGCTGGTGTTTTTATAAAGCAATTGATTTTTGTTTGTGGATTTTTCATCCTGCCACTTTGTTGAATTTGTTTATCCTCAGATGTAGAAGTTCTCTGATGGAACATTTAGGATAATACAGGATAATATCATCTGAGTATATTTTATTTCTTACTTTCCTGTTTGTACCCCTCTTATGTATCTTTCTTGCCTAATTGCTCTGGCTGAAATTTTAAGTACTAAATTTAATAGGAGTGGTGAGAGTGAGCATCCTTAATGTGTTCATGATTTTAGAGGAAATGCTTTCGTTTTTTTTCTCCATTCAATTTGTTGTAGACTTTGAGTTTGTCTTAAATAGCTTTATGATGTTGAGGTAAATTCCTTCTATTCCTATCTATGTTCTTCCATGTTTTTAACATGAAGCAATCTTCAGTTTTGTCGAATGACATTTCTATATCAGTTGAGATGATCATGTCACTTGTGTTGTTTGTTCTGCTTTATGGCACATAATGTCTACTGATGTGAATATTTTGAACCATCTTTGCGTCTCTGGAATGAAACAAATTTGATCATGGTGTACTGTCTTTTTCATGTGTTATTGAATTTTATTTCCTAATTCTTGAAGGAATTTTACATCTACATTCATCAATGATACTGATCTATACATTTGTTTTCTTGTAATATTCTTATTTAGTTTGATATCAGTGTGGTACTGGCTATATAGAATGAATTTTGATGTATACCCTCCCTTTTAATAGGAGTGGTGAGAGTGAGCATCCTTAATGTGTTCATGCAATAATTTGAGGAACTTTTGGTTTTAAGGAACTATTTCATGCAATAATTTGAGGAACTTTGGTATTAGTTCTTCTTTAAAGATCTGGTAAAATTAATCTGTGAATCCCCCGATCTGGAGATTTGCTTTGTTGGGAGGCATTGTGTTCCCCCTTCCTTTGCACTGCACATCATTGGTCTGTTTAGGTTTTCTATAGCCTCTAGGTTCAGTTTTGGTAAGTCATATGTGTCTAGAAATTCATCCATTTCTTCTAGATTTTCTAATTTACTGGAATATAAGTTTTCAAAAGAGTTCCTAAAGATCTTCCTCATTTCAGTGTATTCATTTTAATATACCAATTTACCTTAGATTTTATTAATTTGAATGTTCTTTTTCTTTTTTGACTGTGGGATTATCAATCTATTTTTTAAGATTGAACCAATTCTGCATTTCAATTACTTTTCAGACTGCTTTTAAAATATATTTCATTAATTTTAGCTCTGATCTTTATTATTTCTTTCCTTCTACTGGCTTTTTAAAATTGGTTTGTTCTTGTTTTCTCTAAGACCTTGAGATACACATCAGGTTGTTTTGTTGATTCAGATTGCCTCCCTGCAACTTCTCTATCTCTGTGGGTTGTCATAGCAGTGAACTTCTCTTTGCATCCCATAGATTCTGGTAGATTGTGCTTGTATTTTGTTTCATTCTAGGACTTTTTAAATTTATTCTTGACTTCTTTATTGAACCATTTGTAATTCAAAAGTGCATTGCTCCATCACCATATATTTGTATTTTCTTGCTGTAGCTTTCTAATTTTATATCATTGGTGTCTGAGAAGATGCAAGGAACTATTTAAGTATTTTTGTGCTTATAAGATTTAATTTATGGCCTAATGTGTGATCAATTTTGGAGAATGTTTCATGAATCCCTGAAAAGAAAGTATATTCAACTCTTGTAGATAAACTAGTTTGTAGGTGTCTGTTAAGACGATTTGCTGATTTTCTGTTTGGGTGTCATGTCATTGAGATATATGTATTAAAGGCCCCTCCTTTCATTGTACAGGGGTCTCTCAATCATTTTATATTGAGTAACATGTTTAGTGAAGTTCCATGAACTAGTATTCTTGGCATAAATATTTACAAGAGTAAAGTCAAATGCTATTGCAGTTTTAATCATTCCATATTAATGAAAGCCCAACATCCTATGCCTCCCTTAGTAATTTCAGGTAATTTTAACCTTTATATATGTTAGTCAGTTTTTCAAAACTCATTTCTGTTACATGAAAAGATTTCATGAGAGTTGGAAGTGAAGCTCAGTAGTAGAGTGCATGCTTAGTACGCATAAGGACCTCAGTTCAACTTCTAGCACCAAAAAAACCAACAAAACAAAACAAAACATGAAAATGTTTAAATTTGATTTCTTGGCATAAATTATTAAATTATTCTGTGATAATATTAAATAGTGTTCAAATTTTGTATCTTTACCCTGTTACACTTTTGTAGATTTCTTACAAACAGAAGACACAACATAATTCAGGCCTTTCATAAGTGTGATTTTTAGCTATTTGTACTTTGCTTGCTTCTCTTCTTCCCATCTGTAAAAATGAATTTAAAAACCTTACCCAAAGAGCACATGTTCCATATATGTATTTTAGCCAATAGCTTATAATAATATGTTTAAATAGCAAGACAACATATTTTTTTCCACCAACTAGTTATCAAAGCAATGACTTGGTGAACACAAAAATAACATAAAATTTGTTAGCAGCACTTAATGATATACTCTGAGCACTATCCAAGTGATAAAAGAAATTGGTGAAATCAAAATTGGTTTATCACAGAGAACAGAAGGCTGACGAAGAAAAACAAGCCAAAATATAATTAGTAGCATAAAGTACAATTAGTACCATAAAATAGAGAGGATTCTTATTCCAGGAGGCCTCTAGTTCCTTCCTACTCTTGCAGAGAATATTTTTGTTTTCTGTGTCCTCACTAAGTTCTATATCCAGAGCTTCTTCAGTGTGCAACCTCTGGGGAAGCCATTTACAATGCATTTACAGTGTCTTCCAGACTGAGTGTGATGACTACCTTGCTGTGCCCAATGTTACTCTTTCTGCAGATCCTTTGCATATATAACCTCTGGCAAGTTACTTAAAATTCCCTGATATTTTTCTTTTCTGTTGAACATGAATGTAAATATACCTGGCCTGTTGACATGTTGAAATATACTTTATCATTGGCGGGGGAATGCATTCATCATCTCCATTTAAAAAATAATTTTCCCCTTACCAAGCATAAAATACCTAAATTTAGTCACATCTATGTTAAACATGGCTTTCCCCCCAAAAATGTACAAATGTTTACTTTTCTGGTTTAGAACTAATTAACTAACCAATTACATTTTCAAATAAATGACAGTAAACCTCAAAATTAAGGCCATTATCTTTCTTCTATATTTTAGTAATAAGTCATTTTTTAAGAGCCCCTCTATAATGGTTAGTGTTGCCTAATGCTTTCTGTCTGATAAATGTCATGACACACAATTTTTGTTTTTTTCTTATTTTCGTGTCATGTAACCAAAAATTTATCAAAGGAATTTTTAAGTAACATTAGAGTATCCTAATGCTGTTCTCATAGAATAGGATTTTCTTATTTATTTTGTATCCCCTTACATTGTAAGGAATTTATCACAGAGGAAAAATTTATTAAATATAAATGAAATACATTATTAAACTTTTCAATGCAATGATTAACTGATCTGGTTAAAAAGAAAATAAGAACTAATGTTAACTTTTGCAATGGGGAGTAGGTGAGATTAAATTAAATTCTGAACCATATTTTGTTAATGTACTTTTTAAAAATAATTAGGACAATTTAAAAATAGGCATAATTCTGTGTGCTAAACTGACAATGTAATAAAATATTACAGATATTACAGATTTCTAAAACAATAAACATTGTCTCTGGTTTATAATGTGTACACACACACACACACACATACACAAGAAGAATGCTTCATATAGATGATCTTAAATTCAGTGTAGGAATACACTTAATAACCATGCATTTTCTAATACTTATAATACAAGTTTAGTTTAATAATATTTGCCATTAAACTGAAATATTTCTATTTTATTTACTTATATGTTATAGGAAAAAATGATTGAAATATTTTAATTCCACTTTTTTTCCAAATGAATAATTTTCTTGGCATACCCTTTGGATTTTCTCTTGGAATCATTTCATATTTTCAACAGGCAACAGAAAAAATGGAAAAGTCAATAAAATTATGAATGGAGAACCGGTACTACTTTATTATAAATTATTACACAGTAATTTAGCATATGTCTATGTTCATGACATAGCATTCATATAAATTCATATCAATAAGTAAATTTTTAAATTACACATGAATTTACTTTTTATTATATTTTTCAATTAAAAGTAAATATTCTATCATTTCCCTACAGTATACCTTTTAATAGGAGATATTTTAAATATACCAGAGGAATATCAGTTAAAGTTACTTTTAACATGAATGATACCATCATACTGAGGAGGTATTAAACATATGCATTCTATTATTAAGATGAAAAAAATGCTGAAATGATGAGACTATTACCCAATTTTTCAGATGAGAAAATTTTGGACCATAGAAGAAAAGTGAATTGCAGATAATGGGTGACAGAACAAAGATTAACTATGACTTAAAACTATTAACATCCATTTCCTTATGTTATGCATTCACCAGTCTGCTTTCATCATGAATTATTAAAACCAGTTATTAAGTGTGCTTAGAAAATTTATATAATTGCAAACTTGTAATATTAACATTTAAGCATGCTGATACCTGTCTGGTTAATGCTTCATAGGTAAGGGCTGAGAACAGACTAAAATTAAACAACATGAACTACAGAGACAAGTTTAAGTGTGTGAAAGACTGTCATCTGGCCATCTAGTCTAATTATTACCAGATTTATAATTAGATTTTTTGACCAATAATAGTTCATGTGGTTTCCAGAGTGAAGAAAAAAAACCCATACCCTCTGATTTTATAATTATTTGTGGTACATTACTGTAATTAAACCAACTAGAACATTTTGATGACTTTGCAGAATGATCAAGACTTAAATCTCCATGGATTTATTTTATTGCTATCATGACAGCATCAATGTTCTATCACTTCAAATCCCTTTTCCTCTTTAGGAACTAGATGAGTAATTACTCAGAAATGAATAAAACAATAAATGCTAACTACAGCATTCCTGTAACTTGCTTCAACAGATAGAATATAAATGTAGGTGAAAAAACCTGATGCATTAGTACATCTTATTTGGAAGGAAGAATTACATTATGAGACAATTTAAAGCATACTTAATAAGATCACTTGCAAAAGTACCTCAGAACGCAGCAGTATTTTACCATCAATGACAGTGGAATGAGTTGGAAAAATCAGATGCACCCAAAGGGACAAATTTATAAAACAAGTATGTTTGACCAAATATTTTAGAATAATCTCTCATGGCATGGTGGGGGAAAACTAATGCTTTCTTAGCATAAGAGGGCACATTAAAACGTGGAAAAATACATTTATTGCATCCATTTACTTGGAAATCACTTAATGTGATTTGTTTCTTATGTTTCCTCAAATGTTTTTTGTATTTGGAAAAATTATAACATTCAACCCACTCGGACTTTTTCAGTCTAATATTAGAGTCAATCAATCTTTTTTAGAAATCAAAGTAATAATCTTAAGAATATGCTTCCAAAGACCTGTCAGCCACAGACTAATATCTTCAAGTATTACAAAGTAACAAAATAAAGTAGACAAATATGACTTTGAGTATGTTTACTGCATGTTTTGCTGACTTTCACAGATATAACTAAAATTGTACTCAAATTGATGAGTTCCAAGAAATTATCCTTCCTCCAATGTTTCTTCCTAGTTGATAACATTCAAGTCATAGTCAAAAAACATAGTATCCATTTTATCTTTATGTTAATATTTTGCTTCTACTCCTTTACAACAACAGCAAAGGTACTGTTACCATTTGGAATTATCAATTAGTTTATTACGAATGAAGTATTAATATTAGCTTGTTTACAGACCTTGTTTAGGTGAATACAAGTGATTTATTACACAAATTAAGTTTGATTATTTGTATCAGTCTCTAAAAACTGAAAAGATTTTTTGTTTATTGCATGAAGTTAATATATTAACTTAGAAACTATATTTTTCTAATCAGCCTTTGAAGAGCATGATAATAATTCAATGTGGTCGCAAATGTTAGAATTTCAGATTTTGCTTAAAAGCTATAACATCAGTCACACTTTTTCTGATTTGATAAGTTTTTTTGGAAGCACAAAAGCTGCATATTTTATCAACCTCTTTGAAATAAAAGCATGCCCTCTTTATAGAGTGCTACTTAATCACAAGTTAAAAATTGTTTATATGACTAGGTCCAATATTATAGTAATTTGTGTTTTCAATTTTTCATTGATTCCTCCAGCAACTATTTTTGAAAGACTATATATATCAAACATTACTAAAATAATAATTTTATAGAAATAAACAAAACATAAACAGGGAAAGAGGAAAAAGCAAATGAAAAACAGTAGAAGAGAGGAGACAGAACATCTCCACCTTGAAGGAAATTAGAATCTACTAGAAGAAAAAAAAATTGTATACTGTAATTTCCCCTTATCTGTGGTGTCACTTTCCACAATTTAAGTTACCACAATCACCTGCCACCCAAAAAAATTAGGTGAAAAATCCCAGAAATAAAATGTATTAGTTTTAAATTGCACAGCATTCTGAGTAGCATGATGGAATAATCCCATACTATCCAGCTCTATCCCTACATATTGTACATCATCTCATTGTCCACTGTTTCCATGGTGTATATACTACTCTCTCACTAGTCATTTTGTAGCCCTGTTGGTTGTCAGATCCACTGTCAAAATATCACACTATTTGTGTTCAAGTCACCCTTATGTAGTAGCCTAACTCAATATCAAAATGCTGATGCTAATTATCTCCCTTCATCCCATTCTTTAGGCACTATATCATATCATTTATCATAAGAGGAAGGGTGAGTATAGTACAAAAAGATACTTTCAGAGGGAGACATCATAAACACATTACTTTTATCGTAGTATATTATTTTAATGATGCTACTTAGTATTAGTTATTGTTACTAACTGTGATTTATTTGTTTTTTATTTATTTATTGCAATGTTAAGGATTGAACTAAGGGCCTCACAAATTCTAGGCAAGCAGTCTACTAAGGACCTGTATCTCCAGCTCTGCTGTGCCTAATTTCTAATTTAACTTTACCATAGAAATTCAGTTGTAAGAAAGAGGACAATATATAGGGTTCAATATTATCTTTGATTCCAGATATCAACTGAGGATGTTGGGATGTATTACCAAGGACTAAGGGGAAACTACTGAAATATGTATTGAAGTGATGAAATCTCTGAAAAAAAAAAAAGTATATTAAACATAGGCAGGGTCATAGACAATGATAGGAATTAAATGTCTAATATTTTGTAAAAGGGTCATAAAGAGCATATGACAAACGTTATATAGAGTGGAGTGAGAATACATTATGTGGACATCTGGGGAAAAGTTTATTTATTAAGGAGCAGAGCTCAGACGGAGGTATTTAAATGTTTGAGGAACAATGTTGCTGATGTGACTGGAATAGGTATGTGAAAGAAAGATTATATAAGGTCAGAGATGTACAGAGGGCCAAGTTATATAGGATATCAAACTCAGATAAATTATTGTCACTCAGTCTGAGTGAAATGTTAATCCTGGGCAGTTTAGTGGCATTATTTGACTCAAACTGTATAAATAGTTCTCTGACTGGTAAGTGTACAGTAATGAAATGGACAGAAAAGCTAGAAGGTTCTTACATTTCGGTTGAAAAATGATGTCTGGGATTAGATATAAGTGGAATGAGACGGTCACATTCAGTATATACTTCAAAGGAAGATCTAACATGATTTTCTGGTATACTGGATGTAGAATACAAGAAAACAAATGAAGAGCAGGAGCAGAGTTGTCCCTTTATTAGATAATGACCATTATGGAAGGATATGGCCGAGACACTGTAATTAAAAGTGCTATTTTAGACATTTTTAAGATACCTCCTTTGCAAACACATCGAACATTAAAATCACTATTCTGAGAATCTTTAAGAAGTAGACCCTAGTAGCAAGTCCTTGGATCACTTTCTTGCCTTCAGAGCAAAGTAAAACATTTCTCTTGAAAGCAAATTGTTAAATAAGCAAGACTGATCCCTGAATCACTCTTGGGCTACCTGTGATATCCTCTTGGGTCATACTTCTGCCATCTAGAAGATTCTCACCAAACCCAAACTGATGCAAGCTCCATCCCTTCAAACCTCCAGAACTATGGACTAAATAAACTTTTTATAATGCCTGTTGGTTTCTGGTACTTTGTTATAGTAATAAAAATGGACTTAAAAATCCCTCAAGCTCAAATAAGAAAGCATTTCAAGAAAGAAATAATTTTCTTAATCAAAAATAGAATGATCACAATGAAAACTATATGAAACTATGTAATTGTGGGTTTGGAAATGTGATTATTGGTAGCAAAGACTTGTAAAGTTTGGATGGCATGATGGGACCTAAAACCTTAATGGAGATTCAAAGCAGAATAAGAAGATATGAATCAGAAATTGCAATTTTTAGCAACTTTTTCAACAATGTTTATTTTGATATGAAGCAGGGAAGTCAAGTCAGAAGATGTGGACACCAGCAAGTGGGAGCCTTTTGATTGTTTTTGTTTAGTAATGAGAAATATTGCAACAAGTTTATGTGCTGATGGGAATTATACAGTGATGATTGTGAGTGATTTGGTTTAGAGCCAGCATCATAATTATCTGCCTTATTCATTTATTTATTTATTTTAGAAAATGATGCTTGTAAAAAATATGCAAGGCATTTGATTAGAATTTAGGCTCTTTGTAATTTGTACTATGTGAAGCACAAATAAGAGAAATCAGGAGACAAGAAATGTACTAGTCAAGGTTCTCCAGAGAAACAGAAACAACAGAATATATATATAATAAATATAATATATATTATATAAAAGGAGACTTGAGTATTTATTGACTGGTTAAATAGATCAGAAAATGGATAGTCCCACATGGCTGTCTGCAAGCTGAAGAGCTGGAGAACCAGTAGCTGCCCAGGTGAAGGAGATGGAGTCTCAGAAGATGAAGGACCAATGATGCAACCTCTGTCTGAGGCTGAAGGCCAGGAAGCTCTCAGGAGAATCACAGGTCAGAGTCCAATGCAATGCAGATGAGTGGAGCTGGAGTCTGATGTCTTCCCATGGTCACAGAAGCAAGAGAACCTGTAACTCAAGAAAAATGGAGCTTGCAACTGTATTAGTTTCCTCTTTTTCCAGCCTTTATTGTAAATAGGTACCCAGCCAATTGGACTATGCCATCCACATTCAGGACAGTTATTTTCTCAACTTGCTGTCCCACCTTGCTATCATCCCTGGAAACACCCTCAATGACACAGAAGTCTCTTAATTTTAGGTATCTCTTAATCCAATCAGGTTGATAATCCGGGTTAACCATCACAAGAAGCAAAGGAAAAATAAAACAGCCACCTACATATTCTAAACATCAGAAAGAGCTATCCCAGAAATAGTTTATTGATATTTATTCCACAGAGAAAGTTGTATTGGAAAATATTGACTTGTAATGTGCCCTACATTCCAGAATAATTACTTTTTTATTTATGAGCTTTCATTTGAGATGGGATCTCTATGTTGCTCAGGCTGATCTCCAGCTAATAGTCTCAAGTGCTCCTCCTGCCTCAGCCACCCAAATTTCTGGGACTTCAGGAACATACCGCTATACTCAGATATCCTTTTATTTTTTAAGATGCATGAATAGTGTTGTAAGAAGGTTTAGACAGGAGATGAGGAACTTTACAATAGAACTGTAAGATCTCAAACTAACAGGAAGATAAGAAACTGGGGAGAGGCTTAGAAATGACCTGTCTTAGGTATGCTGGTATAAGCAGTGACAAAATATTGACCCTGAGACACAAAATATGTAGTATTTTCTTTGTGTTCTTGAATATTTAGGGAAGCATTATACAATGTGTGAGAAAATCCATTTGTTAAAATAAATATGGCTATAATAAAAATAACAGCCCTAAAAATATACTTTTCACATAAAATATAAACAAAAATAATCTAGCTTATTGAATAGTAGAATGTACTCAGAAACTAAATAGCCTCTCGATTGGTAATTTTAAACCTATAGTATTGTTGGTATTAATGACAATAATTAGAATTTATGAACAGTTATCATGCTAACTCCCTGCTGAATAGTTCATTTTCATTATCACAGCAGCACTATTAAGAAAGTATAATCAACATCCTCAGGTGGAAGCAGATAGTGAATGTTAAATTAGCTCAAAATTCCATAGCTAATTTTATAAAGCAGAGCTCCAAACTGCACTGGAGGAACCCAGGTACCTTGATCCTAAACTTTACTCTTTCTGTGTTGGTTGACTTTGCATAGTGGTGACCAAAATACCCGACAAGAACAATTTAGAGGAGAAAAATTACACAGAAAAGCTTCCCAGCTTATGGTGTAAAATCCTAACACAAAATGGAGTCACTCTGGCTCAGGCCTGCATGTATTTGCTAACCTGCTCTTTGTGCTTCTGTGATTAATGCTTTGCTATGCTTGCTTCTCACGGATGGGGGTGCATAACCACAGGCTGCCAAGACCCCCTGGCCAGTTACCTAAAGTTCCAGGAACTGAAAAGGGACATAGGAGGCACTGTCACGGTTGAACTCTAAATAACTATAGGTTGAATACTTGCCAAATCCTGTTTTCCTGAGTCATGTAGCTAGCCCACCCTATAATAACCTCTAAAACCCTCACTTTGGGGTCACTATCTGAAGGAAAGGAGAGCTGACCCCAATCGATTGGCCTGTGTGCCTATTTCCTCAATAAACTTTGCTGCTTCTGCAGAGTTGTCTGGGCTGCACTTCTTGGGGAGAGGTGCGGGTTGGATGCAACAATGGCAGCTGGGAAGCAGGGAGAAGGGGAGGGGAAGGAAGGGAGAAGTGTCTGGAGAGAAGATAGACCCTTGAAGGACATGTCTTCTGTGATCTACTTTCTCCAAATAGGTGGCACCTCCCCGTAGCAGTATATTTAGCTATTAATCCACTGATGAGATCAGAATCTTCATAATCCAATCATTGGTTAAAAGCTCCACCTCTGATCCTTGCTGCACTGGGGACTGTGCTTCCAACACATGAGCTTTGGGAGACATTCCAGTGACATTACAGATCTAAACCATAATGCTCTCCTTTAGAATTTTCATGTACCACTGGCAAAAGGAAAAAATAAATGATTGCATGCCTCTTGCCCTTAGTTTCTTTCTCTCTAAAATGGGTGATTTAACTACCTATATCCTTGACAGATGTAAATTTGAGAAATTACATGTACTAGAGTGTGTGTGTGTGTGTGTGTGTGTGTGTGTGTGTGTGTGTATGAGAGAGAGATTGAGAGAGAGAGAGAGAGAACTATAAGTGTCATTGCCAGACAGAATTGGGACATCAGATAAAATTAGTACATTAGGACAGCTAGAAAAGGAATAATTTTTTAGTATAAGGTTTCCAATACATCTTCAGAGGGCACCTTTATACTAAAACAAACATTTTTTTGAGCTGACCTAGACTTTTCTTTTCTCTTTTATATTTTTAGTAGTGCTAGGGATTGTATCCAGTGCCGCTTAATGCTAAGCAAGCACACAACCACTGAGCTGCATCCCCAAACTAGACCTTCAAATTTAACTGAGCCATTTTGTTTTGTTTTGCTGTGTCTGATAATTCCAACTGCAAGTTAATGGCTTTGGGAGAGAAAAATGTAGCCCTAGGATGAGGAGTTTGATGAAAGCCAAGAAAGATATATGAGGGAAGATCAGCAAAGGGTACACAGGTTGGTAAGAAGAAAAGAAGTAAGGATCAGGACATCAAGATGAGTTGTTTTGACAACTAGTTCATGTCTGCAGGGATTGAAGAAGGGGGTTCTCAAGGGACACAATGAATTTCTGGGTTACTGATTTTATTCCAGAACACTGCCTCAGGGCTAGACAATGCTCAGCATGCAGGTTTCTGGTTTCCCTTAATGGTCAGTGAGTTGAGGAAAATAAGAGTAAACATCACAAGGGTGAAGGTTAATAAAAGCTGTTAACATTTTATAGCAGTAGGGTTTCCTTCCCTTTAGCCTGAGTCTCTAAAACTCTAAGCATGTGTTTGTATAGCTCTCATTATTTGTTTTGGTTTTTTTTATTTTCTTATTCAGAAATGATAAGCTCTGGATATAAATGTTTCTTAAACTGTACTAAAAATATATTGAATCATATTACTAAAACCTCAAAACAAAGAATGAAAAAGTAATACTATAAATTAGAAAGTATGTTATTTGTATAATCTTCAAACTAATTCTAACACTACACTTTGCATCTTTGGATTTAATTTTCAAAGGATCTTTTATTAAAATGTCTCCTTATATACTCTCGACTTACTAAATTTGAAATCTTAGAAAACAAATTTTTCAGACCTTGGAAGGGAACCACCTACATTTATTATGAACAAACCATTGTGAAAGAAAAAGAAACTTAACAGTTATAAAAGTGACTAAAATTCCAGTAGATTCATGTTTGAATTCATCTATCTGCTTCGTCAAGTTTGGATTCAGATCTTAGTTATGTAGGCCTATAACAGACGATATGTAAATTAAAATAGGTTTTTTTGTATCTTAGCCTTAGATTTTAGCAGAGAGCCATGTCAATTGTTTTCCTTCTCTATTTAATTAGTATTTTTTTTACAATGAAAATTATTTATGTATAATGAAAAGGTAGTACTAAAGTAAGACAATTATTAACTTTTAAATATGAAATTAAATTTCATCTTCTATATATCTTTCATTATGCTGTGAACATTTATAGATATTTGATGTAAACTCAGAAATTCCTTTTAGTTGTATTTATTTATTCTACTTTGGACTAGGGAGGATTTTGGAGTAAATAAGAGAGTTCAGATGTAGAATGAATTACAATACACACAATATGCTCTCAACCAACTTTTCAAGGTGACTAAGAATATCAGTAATTACTATTTGTTAAAGTAGTACTTTACAAAACATTGGTACACCACATAAAATTTTCTTATAATATATATAATACATACCATGTACATACAAATATATATATACTATAGATAGAAACATGTTATCAGATATATATAAATATATATATAATTTGAAGATAAAAAGATGAGGAAAAATTACAATTTGTCTTCATTCTTTAGTTATTTAAAAGTTAGAAATTATTTAATAATGGTGAAAGTGAAAAGAGAAAAAATATGATCGTATTAAAATGAACATAATTATTTGATCATTTAATACATCAAAATTTAAAAATTAATTTAACATCAGAAAATTTCATCTACAAATTAAAATCTTAAATTTTTTGATAGTGTCATTTAGCAACATGTCAAGAGCTGATTTATTATAATTTTGCAAATTATATTGTTTAATTCTCTGTAGCTTCTTTTTTTACTATATTTAATTTTCTGGTAAGTGTTTTGGGCCATAATTCTGACAACCAAAATATATGTTGTAAACATTCACAGAATAGCTGAGAATGAAAGATCAAGCAGTTAGAGAATTTTGTAACTCCTATTACCTTATTAAGGGTGTCATCAACATTTCTAGTAGTTTGAAGTAATAGAGGAAGGAGTCTCAAAAATATCTGGAAGAACTAATGCCAATGAAAAGGGTACTGGAGCACAGTTCCTCAATGACTAGCCTGGATTTATGTACACAGGGAGTAGTATTTCAGAAGCACCTGTCCCAAACCCACATATTATGCTTTCTTCTATACATTTATGGTTAAACATTTTTCCTTTAGAGGGGAAATATCACATTAGAAAACATTCCAAATAAATAATAAGTATAATGTTGGTAACTGACAAAAAAATATATGGGAAGTTTTTATGTAAAATATTTGATTTATCTTTATTTATATAATATTCTGAATGAGGTGAATCTTAATGATGAAGTTAAAAATGTCAATCTAAAACACCCTTTAACAGTTGGACTATACATTTATTTGAAAGTACATTATAATTGTTGTATGGTTTCCTTATGCCTAACACGTGAGATAAACAGATTGTTATACAAAACCACATAAATTCTTAAACTTTAACACAGAATATGAATAGTATTGAATACTTTCTTTTATGTTTTATAAGAGAGGAATATGAAATTTCAGAAAATTATTTGGTTCTCAATTTTTATCCAATTATGGATTTATTTCTAAGAAATAATCATGTAAGAATATCATAGAATTAGTTTTGTTCTTCACTTTTTTCAAACTTATTTGTTTATTCTATTTAGGTTTACATGATAGCACAGTACATTCTGATTCATTGTACACAGAAGGAGCGCAGCTTTTCATTTCTCTGGTTGTATGTGATGTTTAATCACAACATACATGCAGTCATACATAAAGCTAGGGCTATGATGTCCATCATATTCCACCATTTTTAGTATCCTCCTGCCCCCTCCCCCCTCACACCCCTGTCACCAAATTTCCTCCATTCTTCCCATGTCTTCCCCTACATTATGGATCAGCATCCACTTATCAAAGAGAACATTCGGCATTTGGTTTTCTGAGATTGGCTTACTTCACTTAGCATGATATTCTCCAACTCCATCCATTTACCTGCAAATGCCATGATTTTATTCTCTTTTATTGCTGAATAATATTCCATTGTGTATATATACCACAGTTTCTTTATCCATCTATCGAAGGGCATCTAGGCTGGTTCCACAATTTAGCTATTATGAATTGAGCTGCTATAAACATTGAAGTGGCTCAGGACTGTAGTTTGCTGTTTTTAAATCTTCTGGGTATAGACCAAGGAGTGGGATGGCTGGGTCAAATGGTGGTTCCATTTCAAGTTTTCTAAGGAATCTCCATACTGCTTTCCAGATTGGTTGTACCAATTTGCAGTCCCACCAGCAATATATGAGAGTGCCTTTTCCCCCACAACCTTGCCAACACTTATTGTTGTTTGTGTTCTTGCTAATTGCCATTCTGATTGATGTGAGATGAAATCTTAGGGTAGTTTTGATTTGCATTTCTCTATTTGCTAGAGATGTTGAACATTTTTTCATATGTCTGTGGATCAATTGTATATCTTCTTTGAAGTTTCTGTTTAGCTCCTTGGCCCACATATTGATTGGGTTGTTTGTTTCTTTTGGTGTTAAGTTTTTTGAGTTCTTTATATATCCTGGAGATTAATGCTCTATCAGATGTGTGTATGGCAAAGATTTATTCCCAGAATGTTGGCTCTCTGTTCACTTCATTAATTGTTTTTTTTTTTTTTTTTTTTTTTTTTTTTTTTTTTTTTTTTTTTTTTTTTTTTTTTTTTTTTTTTTTTTTTTTTTTTTTTTTTTGTTGCGAAGAAGCTTTTTAGTTTGAATCCATCCCATGTATTGATTCTTGAGTTTACTTCTTGTTAAAGAAGTAAGTTCCTAATCTGACATGATAAAGATTTGGGCCTATTTTTAATTCTATTAGGCATTGGGTCTCTGGTCTGATTTCCAGGTCCTTAATCCACTTTGAGTTGAATTTTGTACATGATGAGAGATAGGGGTTTAGTTTCATTTTGCTGCATATGGATTTCCAGTTTTCCCAGCATCATTTGTTAAAGAGGCTATCTTTATCCAGTGTACGTGTTTGGCTCCTTTGTCTAGTATAATTGTATTTAAGTGAGTTCATCTCTATGTCTTCTATGCCATACCATTGGTCTACATGTCTATTTTGGTGCCAGTACCATGCCATTTTTGTTACTATAGCTTTGTAGTACAATTTAAGATCTGGTATTGTGATGCCTCCTGCTTCGCTCTTCTTGCTAAGGATTGCTTTGGCTATTCTGGGTCTCTTATTCTTCCAAATGAATTTCATGATTGCCTTTCCTATTTCTATAAAGAATGACATTGGGATTTCAATTGAAATCACATTGAATCTATATAGCACCTTGGGTAGTATGGCCATTTTGACAATATTGATTCTGCCTATCCAGGAGCATGGGAGATTTATCCATCTTCTAAGGTCTTCTTCAAGTTCTTCCTTGAGTGTCTTGTAGTTTTCATTGTAGAGGTTTTTCACCTCCTTTGTTAAATTGTTTCCCAAGTTTTTTTTTTTTTTGAGGCTATTGTGAATGGGGTAGTTTTCCTAATTTCTCTTTCAGAGGGATTATCACTGATGTATAGAAATGCAATTTATTTATGGGTTTGATTTTATATCCTACTACTTTGCTGAAATTCTTTATTAATTCCAGAAGTTTCTGGTAGAATTTTTTGGATTCTCTAAGTATAAAATCCTGTCATCTGCAAAAAATGATAGCTTGAGTTCTTCTTTTCCTATTCGTATCCCTTTATTTTCTTTCATCTGTCTAATTGCTCTGGCTAGTGTTTCAAGGACTATGTTGAATAGCAGTGGTGAAAGAGGGAATCTCTGTCTTGTTCCCACTTTTAGAGGGAATGCTTCCAATTTTTATCCATTTAGGATGATGTTTGCCTTGGATTTAGCATAGACAACTTTTACAAAGCTGAGGAATGTTCCTACTGTCCCCAGTTTTTCTAGTGTTTTTAACATAAGAGGGTTCTGTATTTTGTCAAATGCTTTCTCTGCATTGATTGATGAAATTATATGACTCTTATCTTTAAGTCTATTGATGTGATAGATTATGTTAATTGATTTCTGTATGTTGAACCAACCTTGCATGCCTGGAATGAACCCTACTTGATCCTGGTGCTATTTTTTTGATATGTTTTGGTATGTAATTTGTCAGAATTTTATTGAGAATTTTTGCATCTATGTTCATCAGGGATATTGGTCTGAAATTTTCTTCCTTTGATGTGTCTCTGTCTGGTTTCAGAATCAGGGTGATACTTGCCTCATCGAATGTGTTTGGAAGGGTTTCCTCCTTTTCTATTTCATAAAATAGCTTGAGGAGTATTGGTATTAATTCTTCTATGAAAGTTTTATAGAACTCACCTGAGAATCCTTCTGGCCCTGGGCTTTTTTTGGTTGGCAGCATTTGATGGCATCCTTGATTTCCTTGCTTGAAATTGATATGTTGTGTATGACCTCTTGGTTCAGTTCGGGTAGGTCATATGCCTCTAGAAATTTGTCAGTGTCTTCAGGGTTTTCTATATTACTGGAGTATAAATTTTCAAAATAGTTTCTAATTATCCTCTGTATTTCAGTAGTGTCTGTCATGATATTTTCTTTTTCATCACGAATTTTAATAATTTGGGTTTTCTCTCTTCTTTTCATTAAGGTGCTAAGGGTTTGTCAATTCTGTTTATTTTTTGAAAGAACCAGCTTTTTGTTTTGTCAATTTTTTGAATTGTTTCTTTTGTTTCAATTTAATTGATTTCAGCCCTGATTTTAATTATTTTCTGTCTTCTACTTCTTTTGGTGTTGGTTTGTTCTTCTTTTTCTAAGGCTTTGAGATGAAGAGTCAAGTCATTTATTTGTTGACTTTTACTTCTTTTAATAAATGAGGTTAATGCAATGAACTTTCCTCTTAGCACTGCCTTCATGGTGTCCCAGAGATTTTGATATGTTGTATCAGAGTTTTCATTTACCTCTAACATTTTTTTTACCTCTTCCCTGATGTCTTCTGTTATTCATACATCATTCAATAGCATATTATTTAGTTTCCAGGTGTTGGAGTAGTTTGTATTTTTTAATCTGTCATTGATTTGTAATTTTATTGCATTGTGGTAAGATAGAATGCAGGGTAGTATCTCCATTTTTTTGTATTTGCTAAGACTGGCATATGATCTATTTTGGAAAAGGATCCATGTGCTGCTGAGAAAAAATGTGTTACTCGTTGATGGAAGGAATACTCTATATATGTCTGTTAAGTCTAAATTATTGAAATTTTCATTGAGTTCTATGTTTTCTTTATTTATTTATTTTTGTTTGGAAGACCTATCCAGTGGTGAGAGAGCTGTGTTAAAGTCACCAAGTATTACTGTGTTGTTGTCTATTTGATTTTTGTATTTGATAAAGATTTGTTTGATACACATAGAAGCCCCATTGTTTGGGGCAAAGATATTTATAATTGTTATGTCTTGTTGATGTATGATTCCCTTAAGAAGTCTGAAATGACCTTCTTTATCCCATTTCACCAGCTTTGGTTTGAAGTCCACTTTATCTGATATGAGGATGGAAACCTTTGCTTGTTTATGGGATCCATGTGAGTGATATGTTTTTTCTCACCCTTTCACTTTCAGTCTGTGGATGTCTTTTCCTGTGAGATGAATTTCTTGAAGGCAGTATATTGTTGGATTTTTTTTTAATCCAGTCTGTGAGTCTATGTCTTTTAACTGGTATATTTAGGCCATTAACATTTAGGGTTATTATTGAAATATGATTTGTAATCCCAGTCATTTTGGTTTATTTTGGTTTTTACCTTGACTTGGTTTCTCTTTTGATTGCCCCCTCCCTTTTCAGTGTAGTTTCTCTCATTGTGTATTTTCATTGTTGATTGTCATTTCCTCCTCTTGGAACATTTTGCCAAGAATGTTGTGTACTGCAGGCTTTCCTGCTGTAAATTCTTTTAACTTTTGTTTATTATGATGAAAGGTTTTTATTTCATCATCAAATCTGAAGCTCAATTTTGCTGGATATAGGACTTTTGGTTGGCATCCATTTTCTTTCAGGGCTTGGTATATGTTTTTCCATGATTTCCTGGCTTTTAGGGTCTGGGTTGAAAAATCTGCTGAGATTCAAATTGGTCTCCCCTTATATGCAATCTGATTTCTCTCTCTTGCAGCCTTTAAAATTCTGTCTTACTCTGTATTTTGGGCATTTTCATTATAATGTGCCTTGGTGTATATCTGTTGAAATTTTGTACATTTGGTGTCCTGTAATCCTCTTGTATTTGATTTTCCAATTCATTTTACATGTTTGGGAAATTTTCCGATATTATTTCATTGAAGAGATTGTGCATTCCTTTGGTTTGAAATTCTGCACCTTCTTCTATCCCAATAAATCTTATATTTGGTCTTTTGATGCTGTCCCATGATTCTTGTATGTTCTGTTCATGATTTCTTACCATCTTCACTGTATAGTCAAGTTTATTTTCAAGATTGTATATTTTTGTCTTCATTATCCGAGGTTCTGTCTTCCAGGTGATCTAGTCTGCTGGTGGTGCTTTCTATTGAGTTTTTTATTTGGTTTATTGTTTCCTTCATTTCAAGAATTTCTGATTGCTTTTTTTTCACAATATGTAGCTCTTTCTTAAAGTAATCTTTTGCTACTTGTATTTGCTCTCTTATCTCTTTCTTAGAGTGATCAATGGTTGCCTTCATTTGCTCTCCTATTTCTTTGTTGGATTGATCAATTTTTGCCTGTATTTGCATGCTTATATCATTCTTTAATTCACAGATCATTTTAATTATGTACATTTTGGATTCTTTCTCTGACATTTCATAAACTGTGCTGTCAATGGATTCTATTACTGTGGTATCAAGGTTTATTTGGGGCACTTTCTTCCCTTTTTTTTTCATGTTGATTGTGTATCTTCCTTTCTTGCAATGTTGATCTGAGTTATTGCAGCTTCTATCCTATAATCTTGTATTGACACATAGATTTCCTGTATTTCACCTTGGAATTACTTCTGGTCCCCAGTAGGTGTCCATAGATGGACACTATTGCCACTAAAGTTGGTGTTGGTGGTAGTGGATGTACCTCAAAAGGGCAGTGGGAATGGCCTTGGCTGGGCTCCCGTGGCAGTCCCTAAGGGTGGTTTTGGGCCCTCTCTTGTGCTCCTGCCAGTCCACAGTAACTCTGGAGTGGAACTGGGAGGGGGGTGCAGGCCTCACTTGGGCAGGGTCTCACATAGAGTCTCTGTGTGCAACCCTTACTGTGGGTGTGGGTTCCCCTGTAGCTGGCAGCTAGCAGTTTCCAGTTTGCCCTTAGCTGGGCACCTGTGGAGTTCCCTGAGGGTGGTTTTGGGTCCTGTGTTGTGCTCCTGCTGGGTTGCAGGATCTCTGGAGAGGAACTCAACACTTTTCAACTATTGATAAAATTGTATATCTCAGACTTGATACCAAAGTATTTAGAATGGAAAAAAAGAACCAAAAAAAATTATTTTTACAAATTTATGTGTCTTCTTAGTAGAATTAAGGTAGTTTTTTATTCTTTAAAGTCAGTGTTCAGAGTATTTATGGTCCAGCTTGCAAATATTCCAAACTATTGAACTGATCTACACTAAAAGAAATCTCTGGAAGTTGAAGGATGAGAAGAACAGAAAAGGGGGAAAAGGGGAAATAAAGCAATACAAATTTACTGACATTCTAATATTGGATAATATGTTGGGTAACATATTAACCCATTTAAATTTAGAAAGAAAGTCCTCAGAAAATATCTGTTAGGTGAAGAGTGTCAGTTAAATTAAGCAAGGACAAATTGCTAGACCCAGTTTGAAAGAGGCTTCTGGCCTAACTACTTCCACAAGATCACTGAGCCGCTTTGATACACTCAATGCTAATACTTTTACTGTTTTTTAACCACTGCTGTGTTTAGCATCTATTCACTTTTCTTGGCCAGGTTGGAACTCCTCCCAATAGGATTGTAAAATGATGGTTATTCATATATCCTTCCACCTTGCAGAGAAAATATCAAGTTAAATTATCAGATTGACTTCTCTTTATCTCAAATGTACATTTCAAATTTTAAAGCTGAAAACCAACATTCCAAAGTAGAATTTTCAAAACACAAATGAAGCTAATATTGTTTTTGACAGCTGTGCTTTTTCTCAGCTGCGCTTTTTGTTCCTTTGCAGATGCCAGTAGTTCATTTACTCCTGTGACATTGCTATCATCAATTGATGCACACTTTTCCTTGTGTTTAAATTTTTAATTTTTTTATTATTTCCATCTTATCCCACATTATTGTATTTTACACACATACAATTATCCTGCTCCATTAGAAAAGTTTGCATAGATATTCATTCATGAATATATATGTATGTATGCTTTTACTTCTGGTGAGTGTTCTTTAGAATTAAATAGAAGTTTAGTTTGAAGCCTTTCAACTTTCAAATGCATGTGAAGAATCACTTCCAGTTTTGCTCTTTCTGTTGGGGTTATAACTGCTTACTAATTAGAAGGTCTAAATACCATAGTTTAAGACTTATACTTCTACTTTTGAGCAATGCTGTTTTAGTTCTTGGATTGTTTTATTCTAAAATTTAATATTGATGCTATTTTCATAGTTAAATTTAGAAATAAAAGATTTATTGTATTTCAAATCTCAAATAGTACTTGCAGCTTCATTTTTGTCATCACTTTCAATAAATTTCATTTATTTTAATATAAATAAAATTCCAAAGACAACATATTGCTCAACATGTTTTAGTCAGTGTTAATATATTAATCTTGAGCTAAAATCTTCTTTCTTTTTAGTTTATCTTCCATCTAATCTACTGATCTTGCCCAGTGTGTCTTTTGAGATGAAAGTACCATACAAGTTCTTCATCTACAGGTAAACTAAAAAAAAAAAAAACAATTAAACTTAAAAGGAGAAATTGTTCACCTCAAATACTTGTAAGGAAAATGAGTCTAACAGCATAACATTTATTCAGGTGGGGAACTTGATTCTACAGATGACCACCAAAGCAAAGCTAATGTATAGGTTACATCCTTACTCTCAGTGATAATCTAACTACTATTATTTGCATTTCTAATTTTCCTGTTTCTCATGGTGTTTATTATGCTTTTAGTAGATGATATGAATGACTATCTTAGCCTAACTTAAGATGGAAGGCTGGCACAAAATAGCACCCCAATAACAATGGGGGAAATTATAAAGTACTAAAGCTATACAAGGTGTTCATTGAATCCCTTAGAAGACAACCATCAGCCCATAAATGAAGGATGTCCTCATTCTGAGAATTTGATTTTTTCTTAAACATTATATATATTGCATCTATTGAAATATGTTGAGTGGGCATAGT
>PVHX01012469.1:0-59244 GCA_004024805.1 Geosciurus inauris
GTACATATACACAATGGAATATTATTCAGCAATAAAAGAGAATAAAATTATGGCATTTGCAGGCAAATGGATGGAACTGGAAAGCATTATGCTAAGTGAAGTAAGCCAATCCCAAAATACCAAATGCCGAATGGTCTCTCTGATTAGTGGATGCTGATGAATAAGGGAGGTGGGAATGGGAAACATAAGAGAAATAGAGGAACACTGGACGCGACATGGGGGATGTGGGGGGCAGGAAAGGGGAATGGGTATAGTAAAGATGGTTTATAAAATATATATATATATATATATATACTGTTCATTGAAAGTGCATATAAAGGTGTTTAATATGAAGAATTTAATTTGCTTATAATTTTGTGCAAAGTTAGAAAAATTATGATTGTAACAATTTTTTCTATTTGCCTCAACAAATGTTTTCAGTGAACAGTGTGTACAGCTTCTGAAAATTTGCTTTTTCTGTTATGTTTGATAACATGTATGAAAATGCAATTTTTGAGAAAAAATTTAAAAAATTAAAAAAAAAGAATTGAACACTTTGTAGGTTCACACATATACATACACACATACATATACATACACACATACATATACATACACACATATACATAAATTAATATGTGTGTCATGATAGAAACCTAAACTGTATTTGAAAATGATTCTTTTAGCAGCTAGGACAGAGATGACCTAGTATTCCCAGAGGAATTTATGGTGATGCATAAAAGCAGAGTGGGATAAAATATGATCTATGCAGGTAAGCCTTTCTTCTCATTTTCCCTGCTGCCGTACCACAATGTCTGGAATTCCCAAGTCACAAGTCAATCTTTTGCTTTAGGTACCATCTTTCAAAAACCCTTGATAGCATGCAAGAATATATTGTGAAGTGATGGTAAAACCTAACATAATGGTGGCTTTTGCCAAATATGAAATTTCCTCCCCCCTAGGGATATGGATGCTTAGTTAGTGTAGGAGCATCTCCATACCTTCAGCCCCTCTCTTCCATCTTTCCCCATTCTATGCTAATAGACTGTGCTCTTGCTAAAGAGCACCCCTCTGTTTCTGACCTTTGGATCTGATTGGTCCAAGAGTGTATTTCAGTTTCTACGCTTTCTGGAATAAAAGGTGTTTTCTACTTCTTGCCCATCCGGTGTTCTGCTTCTTGCTCCGGGTGTTTCTGCATCTCACTGGGGCAGAGCAGATTTTTACCTACTCCCCGGAGCCTAGGGAGATTGGCTCCGCAAATCGCCACCACCATCCAGAGAGACCCCATATCATCTTCCCTGGGGACTCCTCTCTGTCTTTCTGGACCCCAACTCAGCGGGAAGGCCCACGTGGCACCCTCACCCCCCCTTTTAAAGCGATAAGATAGAGATGCTTCTCAGCTTCCTCATAGCTGGATAAAGTCAGCACTAATAGAAGTAAGAGGAGAGATGTATCTGACTTCCACATACTCCCTTAAAAAAAATGGCTTTACATGAATTTTCTTTTTCCCTATATCCTGAGGGCTAAAAAAGAGACATGGTAAAGATCAATCTTTAACCCAGATACTAAGCTAGGGTAAGGCAGAGCTTCATTATTAAAAGACATAGGTCTCAGAAAAGCCCCATGAACTGATGCCTCTGTTAACAACAACCAACCACCAGTATCATGAGAAGGAAATAGAATTTTGATTTCCTTTGAGAACTTATTTTTTTATTCCCTCCTTATAGCAACTTATATTACCCCAATTAATGTGACATTCACGAGGCTGGCAAAGATTTGAAAATTAGCTCTCTCTTACCTATAGAATCAGAAAAGCCTGAAGATGTGGGTCATAAGAAACAAATAAGGACTGGATCAGGGCACGGGCACAGGGGAAGGTAGGTTCAGAAGGGCCACTGACATGAGGACTGAGTATCCAGGTAGGGGACAGACAGGTTCTTTTAACATCTGGACAGAGTAAGACCAAGAATCAATGAAGATACTTTGAGCACTTTAAAATTTTGGTGGGACTGATCAGTTAGAATACTTCATAGAAAGATAGTAAGAAAGGTAGAGATAGAGAAGGAGCAGAAAAGTAAAGGGCAGAATTTGATAAGGGACTGCATTTCGGTATTTAAAAACAAAAAAGGAAGAGAAGCCGGAAACAGTTCAAGGCATGAGAGCTCAGGTGACCACGAATCATGAAACTGTTAACAGTAAGTTAGAGCAAGCTATTGAGTAGCTGAGGAGGGTACTGAATTTGGTCTTTACCATGTTGATTTTAAATTGTGGTTGTATAGGAAAGTAGATATATCTTTATACAAATTAAGATACAGGATGAAGGGGTGTCTGGGGAAAAAAGAAGATAGCCATAGAGAGATTAGGGCTAGAGATGTGGCACATTACAACCCACATGCTAAAGGCAAGGGCTAAAAATATTTCTTAAAGAAATATTTTCTTTAAGAAAATATTTTCTAAAGAAAGTGTTCTCAAAAGAACACTTTTGGTTCTATTACATTTTAAATTAAACCATTACATGTATCAGTATCCATTCTGATGAAATTGGCTTCTGGTAGAAGCTTTTAATCATGGAGTTTAGCATTTTTCTTTCACCTCTAAATTGGTTGAGAAGTCTCTCCTTGAATCTCATCTTGATTTTGCTGTTCAAATTTCTGGAGAAGCCTGGGACCCAGCAAACCAATAAGTAGACTTCCAATTGGGGCTGTGATGAGGATGGCCAAAAATGCCACTGTCAACACATCCATTCCATATTCTTCCAACTCTTTCTCTCCATGTGATCTTGCTGTGTCCAAAGCCACAGATCCAATTGCAGCCTGCAAAAGTTTAAGGGTAAGATTGGAAACATAAGACAAGTACATATTTTAATAAGTGACTTATGTTATCATTTGCAAAAACAATATTCTTTGGCTCAAGAATGTATTGGTCTTCTTTCAACATCTAGTGCAGCTGGTTTTGATTATCTACAAACTCTGCCCTTGCATGGGGATGGACTGATGACTTGAATGTACCTATTTGCATAAGGCTGGATTAATAATGATCAGGCACCTACATTTCCAAACACAAGGCAAATATAGGCTAACTATTAATCAAATATAGCCTGAAGTGATACGCAACAAATTTCTTTGGAGTGAAGATGAAACTTATTGGTTGCTTCATTCATTCATCTTTGCAAGTTTGAAATTAAAATGATTTGTAAAAGGAATAGTATTTATTGGAAGATTTAAATGGATAAGTATTAGTTTGGAGTCTGAACTAATTGTCCCAATAGCATGAAACATAAAAAGCAGTAGGGACTTTGAAAACTTAAAGTTAATCTTATTAGATATTTGTTTAACTCTGCCTTTAGAGTTGGTGAAATATTTTATTTAAAATGTATCTCCTGAAAGTATTATGAAAATTCTCATTTTCTTTTAGAGGATAAATGTATTATTATAAATGCATATGGGGAAAGATGTATTGATCAATGTAGTTAACCTCTTATTCCATAGCAGAAAAATGTTCACCTCTAAAATAATAAAACAGATGAGAAAATATTACACGTCTGACACAATGGAATAGACTACTAGTTGCCCACAAATATCTGAATATTCCATTTTCCCTTCTATAATAAAACTCCCCAGTTTTCTCTGGTCACATTGCTGTTCAATTAGAGAACTTACTTTTTTACAGCCTCTTTTGCAACTAGATGTAGCTGTATATCTAAGTTCTGGCCACTAAGAGGTGAGTGGAAGTGATATTTGCTACTTATAAATTGTTCCTGAAAGGAATGGACATATGTACTTTATCCATTTCTCCCTTTCAACTGGATGAAAAATACTGAAAGCTGGACTCATGGATAGAAGGCACATGCTGAGGATTATGGTCACTTTGACAGGTCTGGAATGTCCTTGCTGGATTGTTGGTAAAAGATTTTAAAAATCTGTCTTATTTAGGCCCTATACACAGAGGCTCTTTGTTGTTGTGGGTTACACTGTACCATAACTAAGTTCAACATTCTATGAATCCTTGGATGTGCTCCACACATTACATTACAATGTATACTTCTCTTTCAGTTTTCTACTGTGTGTTGTTATTGTTTGGATCTTTAATGTCCTCTGAAAAGCTCATGTGTTAGGCAAATGCAGGCGTGTTCAGAAGTGAGATGATTAGATTATGACAGATGTGACCTCCCTGCTATATTAGTGCATTTAATGGATTAATAATGTGAATGGATTACTGGGTGGTAACTGTAGGCTGGAGGAAGTAGGTTACTGGGAGGCATGTCCTTGGACTATATCTTGTTTCTGGCTCCTCTCTTGCTTTTTCCCCTTCTTGGCTGCTATGAGTTGAACATCTTTCTTCCATCATGCCCCTCTGCCAAGACGTTCTGCCTCATCTTGGGCCCAGAGCAATGGAATTGGTCAAACATGAACTGAACCTCTGAAACTATGAGCCCAACATAAACCTTTCCTCCTCTAAGCTGTTGTTGTCAGGTAATTTGATCGCAGTGGTGAAAAGCTAACTAGCACATGTGTGTATGTGTATGTATGTTTTGGGGTTTGTATGCATGCTGAATTGTGCTTTCAAATAGATTTAGATTATGGACTAAAAAAGTTTAAAAACATTAATATCACTAATATAGAAAATGCATATACTAGAAAGTCATTTCTTCTGTAGTGCCAACAGAAGGAAAAAGAAAATTCTATACAATACAGTCAGCCCTCTATGTCTATGGATTCTGCATCTATAAATCCAATAAATACAGATTGAAAATATTAAAAAATTATATCTATACTGAATGTGCCTATACTATTTCCTTGTCAATAATTCCTAGACAATACAGTATAACAACTTTACACAGCATTTATACTGTATTAGTAATTATAAATAATCTGGAGATGATTTAGAGTATATAGGAATGTATGTATAAATTACATGCAAATACCATGCCATTTTATATAAGGAACACGAGTGTCTGCAGATGTTTGTATTTAGATGTGGTCCTGAAACCAATTCCCCATGGGTACTGAGAGATGATTGTACTTGTTTCCACAAGACTTATATTATCCAACACATCCTAGATAATTTTACTTATTTTGAATGTCGTTCTAATGGTAGAGAGAGCTATCTTTCAAATTTCAACATTTAGAAACAAATCTTTCAAACATAAGGTAAAGTCATTATTTTTATATGTATCTACTGATATTATCAGAAGTTGTATGGAAGGTGAAAACACTGTGGAGAAGAAATTATTCCATTTATCATATTGTACTATCTCTGAGCCATTATGTCTCTGAAATCTTTGAAAGTCTGATGGAATTTTTTTTTCTGGAATAATACCCAAGCTCAGGGCCACACAAAATCTGGAATATAATTACAGAACATACACATCTTCCAGAGCCTCTTAAATTAAGAACATCTCATTTTCAGTTCGTGACAATAAAAGTTTACATATTTCAATAACTGCCAAATAATCAGGTTAAATCTTATTAGATGTAATCTTATTAGATGTAATTAATCTAAAAATACACAATATAATCATGGGTATATTACATTTGCAACAAATAATAATCTAGACAATTCTAATTAGAAATTATAGGTATTCTAAGGCATGTTTGGTCAACAATTTCAAGCACCTGTCCGTAAGCGCTTTCTTTGTCATTTGTTCACTAGAGTGCAAAAACTTTGTGTCAAGTGATCAAGACACATTTCAGGAGGTTCATCTAGTTGTGAATAATTATCAAGTAATGATCTTTGAAATGAATACAATAGTCCTCCTTTACCTGTGCGGGACATGTTTCAAGGTCCTTAGTGGAACTATGAACTTCTAGATAGCACTGAACTCTACAAATTACCATGTGTTTCCCTCTCTAAGTGAAGAACTTTCACCATTTAAACTAAAGGTTAAAAGAAGCACTTTATGGTTTTCTTTGCATGTCACAATTGTCAGCATCACTATGCTTGCACTTTGGGGCCATTACTGAGTACAAAAAGGGTCACTTGAAAACAAGCACCACTGCTGGGTGTGGTGGCCCACGCCTGTAATCCCAGTGGCTTGAGAAGCTAAGGCAGGAGGATGGAGAATTCAAAGCCAGCCTCAGCAAAAGCGAGACACTAAGCAACTCAGTGAGACCCTGTCTCTAAATAAAATCCAAAATAGGGCTGGAGATGTGGCTCAGTGGTTGAGTGCCCCTGAGTTCAATCCCTGGTATCCCCCTCTCCCCCTAAAATAAAAGAAAACAAGCACCCAAGACTGTAACAGTCTATCTGATAATTGAAACAAATATTAGTGAGTAGTATATGTAGTGTGGATACTCTCAAGGAAGGAATGATTTATATCCCCAGGCAGGACAAAGTAGGATGGAGCAGGATGGTGCAACATTTCATGATGCTACTCAAAAACTGTATGCAATTCAAAACTTAAGAGTTGTTTATTTCTGGCATTTTCCATTTCATATTTTTGGACCTCATTGGCCAGGGGTAAGAGAAACCAGAGAGTGAAACCACAGATAAAGGAGGCCTACTAAAGCATTTTTCTGAGTTCTTCTTCAATAAATCTTTTCTAAATTATGTATGAAATCTTGACAAATCATAATTTATCCTCATCTTACTGACATTGAAGTTTCTCAAGACATTAAGATGGGCCATGCCATTCCTGTTTTACTCTCTTCTGGGAAGATAATGAAATAGAAAGGGTTAACAATTCTCTCTTTTAGTGATTTAGAGCGCTCTAACTTATAAAAATGCAAACCATTCCCTACCGTTACCACTGGTTTCTAGTATTGTAGGGATTTATTGGAATTTTAGTTATATTCTGGTGATCTAAAGAAATTTAAATGAGCCATCACATTTAATCACCAGTGTAACCAAAACAAAACTTTTAAAGAGTACATTAGTATAAACGTTTCCTAAATCCACCTCAATTATTAATTTTCACAAAATTTAAACAAGACTTCTTATTTGTCATCTTAAGGAGTCATATGGAAATAACAGTTAAAGTGCTAAGCCATCCTATCCATCATTACCTGGACTGTGGCCTTCGGAAGCCATGCAAAAGAAATAAATATCTTTTCCTTTATGTTAAAACCAGCAAAACACACCATTAGAAATGTAGTCAAAATTCGTATCAATACAGCAATGCCCAAGGTGGCAACACAAAGGCCTGTAAGAAATACTTCATTTTTAGAAATAATGAAATATTAGTGGAGAAGTTATATGTCATATACAGTTACTGATACAAAATAATACTAACAGGAATAATTTTAAAACATTAAAATATTAAAATATTGCAATGATTAGGCATTATTTATGAAAAAATCAATATTAAGGATTGATAAGACAATTTGTTTAAAAATAGATTTCCCTTAGATAAAAACTGGAAATTCAACATACTTGAATTTTTACAAAGGAGATTTGAGTTTTATATCTCTTAGACTTCTACAGTAAGATCCACATTTTCTTCCACTTGTTTAACAAGAATTTATTAAATGATATCATGCATGACAAGATTTAAACTAGGTACTGGGAACACAAAAATGTATCATGTACAAATTTTGCTTCTATGAGCCTCAAAATTAGAGGAAGACAAACATAAACATATAATTCATATATGCTATATGATAATTGAAGGATAAACAAACTGGTAAGCATTCATAGAAGTGGAAAAATAATATTTTCATCAAAGTAATTGAGAACTCTTTACAGAGTATAAAATTAGAGGTGATATTAAAAATATTCATCAGTCAGCATGAAGGGAATGAGCCAGTTAGATGGAGCTATAGGGGTTAGTGTCCTCAACAAAGAGTCATAAGAGTTTCATAAAGAAACCATATTCCAGATTCACAACAGATTCTCCTGCAATGTCTGTGTGAAGTTCAGAAAGGATATGTTATTTTTTCAAAGGATAGACATCGCAGGAGGATCTTTTGTGAACCCTCAGTATGATTTCTTTATGAAAAGTTTTTGTGGCTCTTTGTTGAAGCAAATTTCTCTCAGATATTCAAAAGATCTGTTGCCTGTTGCACAAGATACAAAAGAGTTGATTTTGGAATGATATAGTTTACAATTGATGTTACCGGTGTAAGTAAGATCAAAGAATTGATAGAGGAATGAAAAGCTTTGGTAGAAACTTTGATGAAGAGCAGTGTTTAAGCTACATATGTTATAAATGAGGACTCAAGGACTCTGAAAAATAGAATTCGATGTAAGAGTGTTTTAAAGAGGCACAGCAGCAAATGCTTCTGAGAAATTAAGTAAAACACATACTAGATTTAGCAATGAAATTTTTCTGAGAACACAGTTGGTTATGTGATGGGGCAGAAGCTGGACTGAAATGTATTGAGGAAGAGAATGGGAATTTAATTACCTCTGAAAAGTTTGAAAGGAGGAAAAAAGAAGTAATGTTGGTAGGTAATGGTCAAGATAAATGAAGAAAGAATTTATATATTTATCTATAATTTTAAACACATTTTTTCCATTTATGCATTATTTTTAATTGAGGAAAAGTACACATAACATCTACCAACTTAACCATTTTTAAGTGCACAGTCTAATAGCATTAAATACATTCATACTATGGCGCAGCCAATTTTCAGGACATTTGTACCTTGCAAAACTTAAAAACTCTGTGCTCACTTCCTCCTACTGCCAGTCCCTGACAACCACAATTCTACTTTCCTCTTCATGAATCTCACTACTCTGGATACCTTAAATAAGTGTATTAAAAAGATAAGTATTAGGGGCTGGGATTGTAGCTCAGCGGTAGAGCGCTTGCCTCGCATGCGTGAGGCCCTGGGTTCGATCCTCAGCACCACATACAAAGCAATAAAATAAAGACATTATGTCCATCTACAGCTAAAAAAATATTTAAAAAAAAAAAAAAAGATAAGTATTAATCTTTTTGTTACCAGTTTATTTCACTTTGCCTAAGGCCCTCAAGATTTATCCATGTTATAACATGTGTTAGAATGGAAGGATATTTTTTTAAGATAAGAGAATTAGAGACTGCTTAAATTCTAAAGAGGAGAAAACTAACAAGGATATTTGAAGATGCATGAGAAAAAGGGAAGAATATATATTTGTGATTCAGAAGGAGGTAGCAAGGGATGGGACTCCCAGTATGGATGGGAGAATACTGTGATTAGGAAAGAAGGAAAGAATGAATATACATATACACATTGCTGTGTGTGAATTGATGTGTTTTTGAATTATTTGAGTGAGTAAAAGAACGAATGAACAACAAACATTTCTATTCCATGCACACATATTATAGAACTAACTAGTTATCTTTAAAATTCCAGTCCTTAATCAGAACATGGCTAGATGATATTCCTATCCTCCAAAAAATAATTTTAACACCTGAATTTTCTGGATAGGAGTCAGCAGTCTTTCTCTCTCTCTCTCTCTCTCTTTTTAATAAGGAACAGTATTAAAGGTATAGAATTACTGTCTTAGAATAAGCATTGTTTTCTAACCAACACTCCAAAAGACTTAGATCATAATTAACTTTTCATGTAATTGTGACAGTAGGAACACTGAACAGAACCATTGAAGCCATTTCTCCTGAATATAAAAAGATCTGATTTTAGCACAAGAACCACTTTGAAATTCTTACCAACAGTTTCTGGTCTGAGAGATGCAATAGATACCTCTGCTCCAATCAGTCCAAAAAGAAGTGGCTGAAAAATGTCCCAGGCCACTGCAATTATCTTTTCAACTTCTGCCTAAAAGAAAACAAACAAAAAACATTCATTTAAAAATTTTTTTGAAGTTGTAGATGGACAGGAATGCCTTTATTTTTTGTTTATTTTTTTATGTGGTGCTGAAGATCAAACCCAGTGCCTCCCATATGCTAGGCAAGTGCTCTGTCACTGAGCTACATCCCCAGCTCCAAAAAACATGCATTTTTATTATGTGAAGCTACAAATGCCAAGAACTTAACTAATTTGAATCAAAATAATTTGATTCAATTCAAAATCATTATCTCAATAGGCTTGCTTTTTTCCTCCTCCTCCTCCTCTCCCCCTGGACCCCTCCTCCTTTTTTTTTGTGATGCTAGATATCAAACCCAGGGCCTCTCTTGCATTGCTAAGCAAGCACTCTACCACTGAGCTACATCCTCAGTTCAAGATAGGCTTTATTTCTGTGACAACTATAAACAAGAGATTAGCTAAGAACATCAAAACAAGTACAAGAAGATATTTCTAACAGAGAAGCGTAAATGGCCAAAAAACTTAAGATGCTAAAATTCAGAAATCAGGAAAACACAAATTAAAATGATACATCGTTTGAGGGGGTGAGAGGGAGGACCTAGCATATCAGAAAAAACATTAAATTTTCATAGTGTCAAGATTTGGGAGATTGCAAGAAACTCTAATTGGTAGGCGAGCAAATTGATAATGCTTTTTTTATGGAAGAGAAATTTAAGAGTATCTGTTAACATTGTCTAAGAATTTACATTGAACAGATATTTTTTCAGTTAACTAATAAGAATCTATATTTTTGGATAATATTTTATACTTACTCTTTTATCTCCTAATTATTAAGGATCTATAATTCCTTATTGAGCACATTGACAGAGAAATATTACATTATTGCTGGGCATGATGGCGCATGCCTGTAATTCCAGCACTTTGGAAGGCTGAGACAGGAGAATTGTGAGTTCAAAGCCAGCCTCAGCAACAGTGAGGCACTAAGCAACTCAGTGAGACCCTGTCTCTACATAAAACACAAAATAGGGCTGGAGATGTGGCTCAGTAGTCAAGTACCCCTGAGTTCAATCCCTGGTACTAAAAAAAAAGAAAGAAAGAAAGAAATATTACATTATTTCCATTTTTCTTTCATTTTTATTATGACTGGTATGTTTACTAGGGTGAAGATTCTGTTTCTGTTAGCTTATAAATGTTCAAAGACAAAGCATATTAGAGTTTGATTTAATAGTTCAATAGCTATAAAATGCAAAAATTTATATTTTACATAATAAGGAAAGACATAAACTTAGGTTTAAATCTGTCACCATTAATTGCAAGTAGCCTATGTCATGAAACCTTATTTTTCTTATTTGTAAAATGATAGGCTTATGTTAAGATCCTTTATCATTTAACGATAAGAACTAATTCTGCCAGAATGGGTCCATTTGCTACCCTTCCACACAGCTTTAAATCTTACCCTAATTTAGTTTTTGGAGTATATCAAAACGAAAGCCTAGACTTTAGTTGACAATCATAGTAATGAAGAATAAAAATAAACGCTATTAACTTTAGGTTGCTTAGTTTTTTTGTATATTTCATATATTCACGACATCAATAAAAGTGGAAGAACTAAAGATTTTATCAAATTGTTTCTATATCTAAATAGTAGACAAAAGCCACAGGGTTTGTTTATTATTATTATTATTATGACTTTAGTTGAACACTGTACATGGGCTTATATGCTATAAAACTTAAAAATTGGAGAAGAGTTACATCTTCTTGTGGCTTTTACATAATGTCAAAACTAAAATGAATTTTTTAATAAGTAAAATGGAATCATCATATAGGCACAGTACAAAAGAAGTTAAGTCCACAGCAATAAAGATTGTTATCTATTGAAAATTAAGGCCACTTTATACATCTGTATGCACCATTAGTAAGAATCCTCAAAGATGTAAATTGCTTTCAAGGGTGGACAAAAGAAGAAAGTTAAGAGAAATGGAGATTTCTTCATGAGTTAAATATCTACTTGAGTTGATACTTCTCAGATCATTTAGTAATTCAGAAAATCCAAAGTATATTTAGAAAAGAAAACCTCATAATTATAAAGGTCATCAAAAGAAGCACTGAATTTGAAAACACAGATGAATGAGGGGTTTAAAATGAGAGATTTTAACTTTTTTTTTTAAAAAAAAAACTTGTTCTAGTTAGTTATAAATGACAGCAGAATGCATTTTGACGCATTATACATAGATGGAGTGTAACTTCTCATTCTTCTGGTTGTACATGATGTAGAGTTACACTGGTTGTGTAATCATATTTGCACATAGAATAATAATATCCAAATCATTCTACTACCATTTCTAACCCTATAATTCCTCCCCTTCCTTGACTCCCTTCTGTCTAATCTAAAGTACCTCTATTCTTCCCTAGCCACCCCCCCTTATTGTGAATTAGCATCCACATATCAGAGAAAATATTCAGCCTTTGGTTCTTTGAGATTGGCTTATTTCATTTGATATAATATTCTCCAGTTCCATCCATTTACTGGCCAATGCCATAATTTCATTCTTTCTTAAGGCTGAGTAATATTCCATTGGGTATATATACTACAATTTTTTTTATTCATTCATCTATTGAAGGGCACCTAGGTTAGTTCTGTAGTTTAGCTATTGTGACCTGAGCTGCTATAAACGTTGATGTGGCTGCACCACTGTAGTATGGTGATTTTGTGTCCTTTGGGTATAAACCGAAGAGTGGGATAGCTAGGTCAAATAGTGGTTTCATTCCAAGTTTTCTGAGTAATCTCCATACTGCTTTCCACAATGTTTGCACCTGTTTGCAGTCCCACCAGCAATGTATGGTGGACCTTTTCCCCTACATCCTTGACAACACTTATTATTGATTGTATTCTTGATAATTGCCATTCTGACTGGAGTGAGATAGAATCTAAGAGTAGTTTTGATTTACATTTCTCTACTTGCTAGAAAAGTTGAACATGTTTTCATATATTTGTTGACTGATTGTATATCTTCTTCTGAGAAGTATCTGTTCAGTTTCTTAGCCCATTTAGTGATTAGGTTATTTGTTTTTTTGATGTTAAGTTTTTTGAGTTCTTCATATATCCTGGAGATTAGTTTTCTATCTGAGGTGCACGTGGTAAAGATTTTCTCCCATTCTGTAAGCTGTCTCTTCCTGTTATTGATTGTTTCCTTTGCTGAAAAGAAGCTTTTTAGTTTGAATCCATTCCATTTATTGATTCTTGATTTTACTTCTTGTGCTTTAGGAGTCTTGTTAAGGAAGTCAGGTTCTAAGCTGGCATGATGAAGATTTGGGCCTGCTTTTTCTTCTATTAGGCACAGGGTCTCTGTTCTAGTGCCTAAGTCTTTGATCTACTTTGAGTTGAGTTTTGTGCATGGTGAGAGATAGGGGTTTAGTTTCATTTTGCTACATATGGATTTCCAGTTTCCCCAGCACCATTTGTTGAAGAGACTATCTTTTCTCTAATGTATGCTTTTGATGCCTTTGTCTAGTATGAGATAACTGTATTTATGTGGTGTCTTCTATTCTATACCATTGTTCTACATGTCTATTTGGGTGCCAATTCCATGCCGCTTTTGTTACTATGGCTCTGTAGTATAATAGTTTGAGGTCTGGTATTGTAATGCCTTCTACTTCAATCTTCTTGCTTTGACTATTCTGGGTCTCTTATTTTTTCAAGTGAATTTCATGATTGCCTTTTCAAGTTCTATGAAGAATGGCATTGGGATTTTAATCTGAATTGCATTAAATCTGTATAATGCTTTTGTAATATGGCTATTTTGACAATGTTAATTCTGCCTACCCAAGAATGTGGGAGATCTTTCCATTTTCTAAGTTCTTCAATTTTTCCTTTAGTGTTCTCTAGTTTCCATCGTAGAAGTCTTTTATCTCTTTTGTTAGATTGATTCTTAAATCTAACTGTATTTAACTATAATAAATGACACAATGAATGAATAAAGTGACTGTATTTAACTATAATAAATGACACAATGAATGATTATAAGGAAAAGAAAGCAGAAAAACATATGATTGCATCAGAAAGATATACAAAAACACAATTTTATAAATATTTCAGTGTCTTGAAGTATAACAACTTGAGGAACTGCTATCTTCCATAAATTTGCCAAAATAATAAAAACAAAGAAAAAGAGGAGAGGCACCAGATGTATGTTCTCCAAGCCTTTTAGAAAACATGAAGTTGTTACTTTGGTCACATTCCTGGGAATGTACAAGAAGGATGATATTACAAACTTCAAGGGAATAGGTACTGTTCAAAAAGGAATGCCCCACAAATGTTACCATGGCAAAACTGGGAGTCTACAAGGCTACCCAGAATTCCATTGGCTTTGTAAACAAGCAAGCTAAGGTCAATATTTTGCCAAGATAATTAATGAGTATATTGAGCATATAAACCCAAGATAGCTTTCTGAAATGCATGCATGAAGAAATACGATCAGAAGGAAGGAACCAAAGAGAAAGTAGCTGGGTTCAACCGAAGCATAAGCCTGCACTGCCCAGTGCATTGCCCAGTACTTTGTGAGAACCAGTAAAAAGAAGCCTGAGCTTCTGGAACTTCTTTTCTGTAAATTGATGGTGTAATAGCTGTTAAACAAAAACAAAAACAAAGAAAAACATCTATGGACTGTAAAATATTTTTCTTGATTGAGTGGAAGTGTGGTGTTCTTTCCTAAAGAAATATTTAAAGCTGAAAGAAGAAGAAAGTATAACAACTCAATAGCAATATTGCTATAGTACTGCAGAATTTACAAGAGTGTCATTTCCATTTTCCTGCATAATAGTTACAACAATTTTTTAAACATCATTTTTGTCTTCTTTTTGTAGTTGAAAAACTGAGTATTAAAGAAGGCAAATAACTTGCTTGGGATTATACAACTAGAGGATAGTACAGCTGGAATTAGAATCCCAATTTCCATAGCTTAGATCTTATACACTTTTTTTTTTGGTAGCAGGGATTGAACTCAGGGGTACTTGAACACTGAGCCACATCCCCAGCCCTATTTTGTGTTTTATGTAGAGACAGGGTCTCACTGAGTTGCTTAGCACCTCGCCATTGCTGAGGCTGGCTTTGAACTCGCGATTCTCCTGTCTCAGCCTCCCTAAGTGCTGGGATTACAGGCTTGCGCCACTGTGCCAGGCTCTTACACACTTTTTGTTATGTCATGCTGCTTTGGCAGTAGTTAACAGAAATAATAAGGGCCATTATTTACTGAGTCATCTATGATTAAGCTCTAAGTGCTCTATAGAGGATTTCACTAATTCCTTTATGAAGTTTTTGCTATTATCACCCCTCATTTTAGAGAAAAGGCAACTGAAGCTCGAGAAGTTAGATAATTTGTACATGGTCAGACACTAATAAATTATAGAGTTGAGATTAGCCTTAGATATCTCAGCTCTTAGATTATGTTATCCTGTTGAACAAGGATGAAAGGAATACCAGTTCTGGACTCATTGGTTTGGTGCCTTCAGAAGTAGGAACTTAATCCTGAGTCCTAAATTAGAAAAGATGGAGAGTACATTACTGATTCAATAGACATTCGTTTTCTTTCCTTTCTTTAAGGAACCATTTTGATATACACAAATGGCCTGTTCTCATCCAGGCTCTTCCACTTACTAACTATATGGCCCTAGGCAATCTATTTAATATTAATAATCCTTAGTGTACTCATTTGTACAATGGGTCTAATATCTATCTTTCAAGGTTATTAATATAAATAAGTGAGAAATCTTTAAGGAAAATTAAAATTATGAAAGAAAAGCTCATAATATAATATCGATAGGTCCAATGACATGAAAGTAGAAGATCTGAGTGCTGAACAAGATAAAAAAGGCACAAAAGGTTAATATCATATATTTAAATGTGTGTATGTGAATGTCTATATCTACAATTTAACAATCAACACTTGACACTTCAGATTCTCAAGCCCCATCATAGTCTATCTATATTCTAAGCTGATGAAGTTGTAATGAGATATTTGATAGTTATTATTACTGGTAGAAAAGTAAACAGATACAATTTTAGAAAGCAGAAATTAACAGACATAAATAGATCTTCCAATGAAAAAGGGAAAAATACAAATGGTTACATATATTTTTAAAAAAATGTTCAATTTCATTGTTAATAAACGAAGCTTAAAAGAAAACAAGATTTTACCTATTAGTGTGGCTGAAGATCAAAAACGATAATATTTTAAGCTAATATTTGAGTGTGGTCCCCAGACTAGCAGCATCAGCAAACTTTAAGAACAACCTATGGACTCATTCACACATAAGGTAGAGTCATTATTTTTATATTTATCTATTGAAGAGAAACTACCTATTACAAACCGAGTATTTATATCATCCCTTATTTTTCTATGACTTCACTTTCCTTATAGGAAGAGGCAAGGTTATAGGATGAAGAGAGGTGCTGCTTCCTTGCTTCTTAGGACTCACTGCTTTCTGTCTATCATGCCAGCCTAGGCTGCTGATAAATGACCCCTGTTCTTGGAAGCACTCACCTACTCCTTTGCAGAATAGCATATGATCTTGTCAAGTTCAAATCTATAAAAAAATGCATCTGGAAATTAAAATAAATAAATGGCAACCGGCCAATTTTCATAATGCATATCAAGAAAATGAATATTGTTAGTGTTCTTGAAAATAAAAAAATAACTTTATTAAAATGGAAAAACACTTTTGACAAACTAGGTGGTAATTTTATGAAAAGATGATTAGCTTTACTCATAAAGGAATACCAATCAAATCAGTAGTGACATATATTTTTCACCTATCAAAGTTCAAACTATCTGAAGACTAAAAATTGCTCAAATAAAAAAAGCAAATCTTCTTATATACCATTGTTAGGAATCTCCATTGCTAGGAATGTTAATCTGTATAGCCTTTTTTTTTTTGGTACTGGAGATTGAACTGAGGGGCACTTGACCACTGAACCACTCTGAAGCCATTAAAAAATAATAACAAGGAAGGAGCCTGGTGTGGTAGCCCATTCTTATAATCCCAGCTACTCAGGAGGCTGAGGCAGGAGGATCACACATTTAAGACCAGCCTGGGCAATTTAGTGAGACCCTATCTCAAAATAAAAAACAAAAAGAGGGGTAGGGAATGTAGCTCAGTGGCAGAGCACTGCCCTAGCATGCCTGTGGCTCTTGGTTCAATCCCTAGTACCATAAAATATAATAAAAATAAAGTAAAGAGAATAAGGAAGACATCAGGATAGTTTGTGATATACTTTAAGATATCAAGTTTAGCTCAATATGTAAGGAGGAAAAAGGATGTGCATGTATGCACTGGGTGTACTTTTGTATATGTACAGAAAACAATTTTAATGATTAAAATTTTATTAATTATTATTAAGAAAACATATGAAAAGAAAAAAATTAGTCTGGTCACAAAACAGCCATTAGCAGGACTTAAAATGGTATTCACCTTTTTGTTGCTCCATCCCATGCCTGCAAGGAAAGCCATGACCAATGTGCACAGTCCTCCTGATCCAGGAAAACCAAAGTGCACACTGCTGAACACAGCTAGCACAGAGAACCCCAAAACAAGGAATCCCCTCTTCCACATGAGCTTGCCCTTTAAGAGAAAAATGCTGATTAGCTCAATTATTTCAAATAACTGATTTTTATTACTGATTTTTCCATATACACAATATAGAGGGAAATGAAAATGTCTATTTCAGTGTACAACATTTTTATTTTCTCTTCCTTAACAAGCAGAGTTACCAATGTAAGATCCTCTTTTAGAAACACCAATTCTCTTCCTCTGCAGTTATCAATGCAGAATTTCACAAGGTTTAAGACAGTAGCACTGGAAAGGCTTTGGAGCCAGAAAAAATAGGCTAAAAGTCACCTTTTTATATCATTGGCTTAACTTTTCACAGTTCTGTTTCCTTATCTCTGAAAGAATTTATATCAATAGGGTTTTTGTGAGGGTTAAAGATACAACTCTATTATAATTTCCAGTCTCTCTATTTATCTATTTTGGATGCTTCCTTTTTTTTTTTTTAATTCTTGAATACCAACACTTTTAGAACCAATAGACTAGAGTAGTTGTTTGTTCTTATTATTGCAAAGTGTAAGAATGGTGCACTTTTTTCCCTTTCAAATTTCTTTGTCATTTTAGAAAGTAGGTCCTTAAAAGTGATAGATTTGGAGGCATACAATTCTGGAGGCAGATTACCTGAGTTCTTTCCCTGCCTCACTATTTTCTAGCTACATGACCTTGTTCAAGTCATTTATCCTCCTAAGCCTCAATTTCCTTGTCAGTTAAAATCTCATATTAATAATATTCTCTTTATTGATTGTTGTGTGGACTGCATGAGATGGGCACTTCCCTACAGAATGTTCAGTGATGACAGAAATGTTCTGTCTGCCCTGTCTATAAAAATGATATATATCTGCTACAGTGACATGTATCTACTGGCTGCCATACTGAACAGAGCCCCTAGATGATTTAATATGTTATTTTATGCACAGTAAAAAACAAATGTAAGCTGTCATTTTACTTTTTATTTTATTGTGCATTTAGAATAATTTTATAAGGAGCTAGGGATGTTGCTAGTAGAGCAATTGCCTATCATGCACAAAGCCCTGGGTTCAATCCCCAGTACCACAAAAAAGAAAAAAAAAGGAATGAAGAATAATACCATAATTTTCTGCATTCATAAAATTTTTTACAAATGTTTTTACCTGAAAGTTTTTGAAGTGCAATAAAAATTTCAATCAATATATACTCTGATATGGTACCAGGGATTGAAACCTGAGGTGCCTTACCACTGAGCAACATCCAGCCCCTTTTATTTTTGAGAAAAGGTCTCACTAAGTTGCTTAGGGCCTCACTAAGTTGCTGAGACTGGCTTTGAATTTAAAATCCTCATGCCTCAGCCTCCCGAGCTGCTGGGATTATAGGTGTGTGCCACCACAACTGGCATTACTTTTCTTAATTAAAGTTCTTCACAGTGAAGTTTCTAATTCTATTCAAAATACTCTGAAATTTCAGAATAAGGCCAATTTATAGAAAGAACACATTTACATATGTTTATCTGCTCAATGAGACTTAGGAGGGTAAAGGAAAATAAAACCTTTGTTTCTCATTAGGAAATCATTGTGTATAGTCAAGAACTTTGATCTACCTGAAAAGAAATGTTTTAGTGCATTATAATGAGGTGTTAAAAGTCTCATATATTTGAAAATATTAGAATCTAAGATATTTTGATACTAAAAAAAAGGGTCCAAAAAAGGCCATCATATATCTTAATTTAGTTGAGTCTTATGAAACTTCAAAAAATGTGCATATCCTATAATTTTGGAATTGATGTTATTTATCTTATAGTGAAATTCAAAATGTACATAATATATTTTATATGATGTAATATATTTATATAAAATACAAATATAATCCAGGACTGCATTAAAATCTCATATATTTTAGCCCTCTTCATAAATTTCATGAATAGCATAGACATAGCAGTAAGCAATTTTAAAATGGTGAACCATTTTATGAAACGTATCCTTCATATCCACTTCAAGGGAAATATTCTAAAGTGTTTTTCTAATGACATTTTATAGCATAAGTTTCCTACAGATTAATTCTTTCACCTGGTCACTGCTTGGAAAGTACTGAATAAAAAATCCAAGAAGAGATCCAGTTGCCACACCAATTACCACCTCCAAGACACCTCTGAGGACATTAAAAACTGTGGAGCCTGAAAAACACATAGAAAGAAAAACTCCAGACAGAACTCTAAATCCATAAATACACAAGCTTTAGTCCACAATCACCAACATAAAGTACCTCAATATGTGGAATGAAATTCTTACAATTCCTACTCTCTACGTTCTTAAATCTATGTGACTTTAAATGTCTTATAGAATGGGTCTATCTTATAAGAGTATGCATATTATTGGGAACCAGTTTCAAAACAAGAATAAGGTATGATTTATGCACTTCTGTATATGTTTACTTAAATGAAAGTCTACTTAAAGGACCTGAAAAATTATGAAAAATTCAATTCATGACTCAGATCTAGCTTGTGAGACTGCATTATATTTATAGGCAAGGGGAGTAATCAGATCTAGTTAAGTTTTCAAATTGCGACTTAAGAGCTTGATTTAAAAAAATTAACAAATAGACATTGATTTTAGTAGCTCTGATTTGTATGAAATATCATAACTTAAGGATCTAGTATGAAATGGACATGTAGCTCTATGGTAGAGTGCTTGCCTGGTGTGTGTGAGGCCCTGGGTTTAACTCCCAATGTTGCAGTGGGGAAAAGAAGAATCTGGCAATTAAAATCAAGAACTGTTTTCTTCTTCTCAAATATTTACTCTAAAAATAAATCTGAAATTATTTTTGAAACTTCCCCTAAAAGGCTCTTTGTTGCTTAACTTCCTTGAAATATTATAATAAAGCGGTAAATAGGATCTACATTTCTGCCCTCACAACAAATAGAATTTTGGAAACTAAGTAAAAAAAAAATCTTTGTTATCACATTGTACAGAAAATTATATTAAAATTGTTCTACACATCAAGCAATTCTTCAAGACTGTCCTAAGGAAAAAAATGTACTATTCATTGTGTTTTCTTGTTATTATGGCAATTGCTTCTTTCATTTCAAAAGAATTCCCTCTGATATAATCTTATTTAGCTAATGTAACTCTCTGCTAGGTAAATGATGTGCCTGTCAAAAGCTTCTAGCTATGATAGCAGCATTGTGCTCAAGCTGTTACAGTGAATAATTTATTCTAAATTTTAAATTTACTCTAAAACCAATGCATCCAATATCACTGCATAATCATTACAGATTATATGCCAAGTTTTTTGTTTTTGTTTTTCTTTTACAAAATGTGGGGTGCAACCATTATGCAAAGCTTTTATTTTAAAACTTTGCTGGTATTACTTAAAAAAAACTCATAAGAAGAATTTTTAATTTTTATTGGTTCTTGAACAAGAAAATAATATTATGAAAATGATGTTTTGAAAAGATGATGTAATTTACCAGGGATGGGATGAAGGCTGACTATGGAGCAATGAGAAGGGGTGAGGTTCTAGATAAACAGAATGAATCATATACAATCATAAAATGAAAAGATAACTATAAGGATTAAAGAGAATGAGAATAGTGAATTTTCAAAAAAGTGTTTCCACTGAAGAATCTGAAGATAAACTTAGGCTATAATTATACTTTGTCAATAATAGGAAGTTGTAAATTTTATTTTTCAATTTTTGCACAAGATTAAAAACTGAAACTTCAACTTGTGGTATGTCAAAGGATAATAAAGGTGTTGAATCTCTTCTCAGCCTTTTGTCTAAGATCAAGTGTAGTATCTGTTAACATCATTTTAGTAAAGGTGTTGAAGAACAGCGGTGGGCAGTGCCTTCAGTTTCTCTTTTGTTACTACTTGAAACAAAACACATCCATTTCAGACACTTACTTAGCACTAGTATGATACCTATTCAGATCATTGCTTTTACTTTCTTTTGTGTGAAATCGCTAGAATTAAGTTTTTCTAGATCTCTCCAAGGCAGTCTTTAGACTGCACGCCCATGCTTGCACTTGCTGTTTGCTACTTAAGTGAACTAGAAGGAAGAAGTGAATAAAGATACTTCTGTCCCTCCTTAGGTTCAGGACTTTTACCCTTGTTTTCCCTACTTTTAATCGGCCTTATGCAAATATGCTATGTTTCCAACATTTTAACCTGTATATCTCAAGACGAGAGACCAACATGTGAACAGATTAGTTTACCTGTGGAAAAGGCCATGCCCAAGCATGTGTTGAAGCCAGTGATGGCCAGAATGTCATCGAAGCTGCCAGCAGCCATGAGTAAGGTTGGGACCCCCTTCTCAACACCATAGCCTCCTGCCTGCAAAAGGAGCATGGATGGCACCACGACAGCTGGAGACACGGCTCCTAGGACAAAACTAAGCACAGGGAGCTTCAGACACGTGATCAAATTGTATTCATTCTTATTATTTAAAAAAAATTACAACAATCTCTACTGCTTCAAAAGTTAGATTTTGGACAATTATAATCTCCAATGGCAGGGAAACACTATACATATGAAAGTTCTACAGAACATTGCTTTTCAAAGTGAGTAAACCCATGAACTACCTGTTTTGGAACTATTTAGGTTGCCTAAAATAAATATTTATGAATGGTGTAGAAGTCCTCATTAGGTTAGGCCCTGGGGAAGGCCTTTGTAAAAACAAAACATTCATTTTAAGAGGTCTAAAAAATGGCCATGGTTGTTCTAAACTGGTACTCAATCATGCTGGGCCTTCAATTACAGCTTGGTATGTGAGTTAAGACAGCAGAGTCCAAGGAGAAGGCCGCAATGACAGTGACAGTGAAATTAATAATAGCAGCAGTTGTAACACTGAGGAGCATTTTATGTGCCTAACACCACTTTGAGCACTTTACATATATTAACTAATTTAATCCTCATAACAGCCCTATGAGATTGATACAGTCTACCTTCATTTTACAGGTGGGAAAATTGAAGAGCAGACAGAATACATAATTTGTCAAAGATCACACACTGGAAAATCATAGAGCTGGGATTGGATTCCAAGTAGTACAGCTCCAGAATCTTAATCACGAGAAGAATTTCATCCTTTTAGTCTACTTATTAGCACTAAATTCCTGCTAAGTACTTCTTTTTCTGTTTGTTTCTCATGGTTCTTAAGCATTAGAAATAAAAGGCTGCTAGTGGAAGGAAAACCATGGCAGGAATTGGTCATAAGTGCTATGTTTATCATCCTTTGTGCAGATTCTGGGATGAGATCCAACAACTCTCTCATAAGCCTACAATCAGGTGGAGACAAAAGACCACACCTTCTTCAATAGTTTGAATTATTGTAAATTGCCATAAAAGTTACTGTCTTCAGAGACGCAGACCATAGTTTGAATTTAGAATATTTAGATGATACTGGATTATCTATGCTGCATTTTCTGATGTTCTTAAGAAAATGCTATTATGTATTCTCTTGTATGGGATCAGAGAAAGTCCTGAATGTCCCTGAATATTTTCATACAACAGAAGAAAAAAACCCATTACCCCAGTATAAATCCCCACTGCCATGGCAAACCCATTAGGAAGTGGGCAAGAAGAGCAGATGTGCATGCCTCCACAAGACAGGGACCCATGGACAGCCGTACACACACACTCTTCAGCTTCTTTAGGGCCTGGAATATAAAAGTAGGCATACAAATATAACCCTCTGAAGACATGAAGAGACATGACCCTAAATGCTTTCTCTTCAGTATTCAGACTGTGTCTGGGTCATCACAGGTAATTAGTTGGAACAAACATTTTAGTATTCCAAGTGTTTTAGAGACAGCTTATGTAATCCTCACAGTAACCTTATAAGATAGGTAATAGTATTATCCACATTTTTAAAATGTCTTCATCTAAAAAGGCACAAGTCATTTTTTTTCAAAGGTCATAAAATTGGTGACTGGTGGGGCCAGGTGTGCACCCAGGCAGGTAGCTTCCAGAGTGAGTGCCCATAATTAACACAATAGCTGACTTAACCTTCTCAGTATCCATTTTACTTATAATCTGGGGCCCAGAATGAGGCTGTGGTGACAAACTTCAACCCCTAAGAACATTCATTTCTGCATTCCAAAATATATATATGAAAAAACACATAAAGAAAAAGAATACTTGAGATGCATTCAATATATTAAGCAGTTTCCTAAATCAGCATAATTAGCCCTACACATTTGTAAAGGGTTTTGCACACCAAAAATATATTTTCCACCCGCTATCATCATTACTTATTACTATGGCCTATAGCTCTGTCAGAGAAAAGGACAGCTTTTATTCTTGTGTTGCTACCACACATAGTACCTCCACCTTTCTCCAAGAAAGAGTATGAGAACATCTTCTGGTTCCTGTGAGGCACAAGGTCTTATCTGCAAAATAGCTCTGCGTGAAACAAATCAAAGTATCTGCATCCATTTCCCGTAGCTTGGTGATTCTAAACATATGGAATATTTTTTTTTAAAGTATTTTTTTAGTTGTAGATGGACACAATGTTTTTATTTTATTGCTTTGTATGTGGTGCTGAGGATCAAACCCAGGGCCTCACACATGCAAGGCAAGCGCTCTACCGCTGAGCTACAATCCCAGCCCCAAACATATGGAATATTAAAGGAACAAAATTCCTGTTCAATAATTAGAAATTTATATTTCATACCTTTGAATCCAGACCAAGGCCAGCACGAACTAGTATGATAGATAAGGCTATGCTTCTCAGAGAAGAGGACCACTTGTGCTTGATCTGTACATTATCACTGATGACTGGAATATTTCTGAGGAGAAATCCAGCAAGCAGCATGCCTTGGATGGAGAAGTCAAACAAGATGAATCAGTTTTCAAATATAAGGCAATATTTTTCAGCATTTTACAGGTGAAAGAGACTACTACATAACCTTATGCTTAGTCCTTAGGTAAAATTGAGTTAAACTTTTATTTAAAAAATTAAAATGATATGATGAATTAGAAGAGCAAAGAAAGACTTTAATACGCACATAAAAAGTAAGATTAAGGACTGGGATTGTGACTCAGTGGTAGAGTGCTTGCCTAACATGTGTGAGGCACTGGGTTCGATTCTCAGCACCACATAAAAAAATAAATAAAGATATTGTGTCCATCTACAACTAAAAATATTTTTAAAAGTAAGATTAAAATAATTACTATTTTTCTTATGGCATTTACCAGTAAATGGATGGAACTGAAGAATATTATGTTGGCGAATACATATATTGGCAAAATAAGCCAATCCCAAACAGCAAAAGGCCGGATGTTTTCTTTGATATGTGGATGCTATTCACAGTAAGTGTGTGTGGGTGGGAGGGGGAAGAATAGTGGTATTTTGGACTAAACAGAGGAGATTGAAGGGAAGGGAGGGGGTATGGGAGTAGGAATGATAGTAGAATGAATGGGACATTATTACCCTATGTGCATATGTGATTACATGACCTGTGTACCTCTACATCCTGTACAGACAAATGAGAAGTTATACTCCATTTATGTAGGATGTGTCAAAATGCATTCTACTGTCATGTATAACTAATTAGAACAAATAAAAAATAAATAAATAATTACTGTTTCTCAAGGAGAAAACAAGGAGAAACAAGATACAGCTTTTGACTAGAGACATTAATCAAATCTTAAACATAAAATGTTTCAGTACAATGTCAGCTCAGTCATCCCTTTGTGTGCAAACAGCAAACAGTTCCTGAAATTATTTACTATGCCAGTTTACCTGAAATATCAATAAATACTTAATATGGCTTCTATTTCACTTCATACCAGATAACTTAATAAGAAATACGTAACTCACTTTGCAAAGGTTTTAGGAATTATGCTGAAATGAACACTGACGTATCAGTCAGCTGGTGGCTCTTCTTTCAGTTAGTTACTTAATATTTACCGGTTGCCTTTAGTATTTCAGACACTATTATGGGTACTAGTGATGTAATGGACAAGCAGCAAGAACTATACCTCAACAAGCTTTCAACCTCCAGGGAAACAAGACAAACACCCTGATATTGTGAAAGCATGAGGGGGTATTGTATGAACTGAGAAAAGAAGGGTTAGCAAAGGGGTCCAGAAAAGGGGAGGGACTGGGAGAGTTTAAAGTGCCTGGAAGAGACACTAGTTTACTCAAAGGTATAAGAAAAAATGACACATTCTTGGAATTTCACATAGTTATGAGTAACTTCAGTCTTGTAGCTTGTGAGGGAATTCTCCCTCATTGATGCCACATGCCTACAGGGCAAAGATTTCTCTGAGACAGATTGTGAGGCTTCTATTCACCATTCTTCTTCAGCAGCACCTGCTTCTCCTCATGTTCTTATAAGCACCACACTTTGCATGACTAAATAAATCAATTAAAGTTAGGATTTTTATGAGAACAAATTATACATACACTTTTTGTGACTTGCTATAGATGCCATTATGTAAGAATGCATCATTTCTAGGCAACTCTCATTACTGCCATTTAATCTAGAAGAAAGTCTTTTAGTTCAGAATTCTGCAGTCATAGTCTTTCTAGGATGTTTATTGGGTAACAGTGTGAACAGACCTATAGTATCTGTTTTTAAAAGAAATAATGGTAAGAGTAATATGCACGTGGTAAAATTAAAACATTACCAGCCAACATAAAGTCGTAGTATGTGCCCTATCCTCAATAGCAGCCTTTTATATTCACTACCCAGTTAATTCTCACAGAATGCTTTCATCAATGCTTGTCAAATTCCTGTATCCAATACCAAAATGGTTCCAGTTCAGCCAAGATTGGACAAAATCAGACTAAAAAATGCTTGCCTATGGGCTGGGATTGTAGCTCAGTGGTAGAGCGCTTGCCTCACATGCGTGAGGCCCTGGGTTTGATCCTCAGCACCACACACAAAGCAATAAAATACACTGTGGCCATCTACAGCTAAAAAATTATTTAAAAAAAAAATGCTTGCCTACTATCTGATTCCACAAAGAAGTCACATCTCTGGGTGAGTGAGTGTAGTGTCACCATGAATATTGGTTGATACTTTTATTTATGTTAATAAGTAAGACAAAAAGGCAATAATAGAAGTGTATGATAAAATGTCACTCTTGCCGGCGTGGTAGAGCACACCTGTAATCCCAGAGGCTCAGGAGGCTGACGCAGGAGGGTTGAGAGTTCAAAGCCAGCCTCAGTAAAAGCGAGGCACTAAGCAACTCAGTGAGACCCTGTCTCTAAATAAAATACAAAATATGGTTGGGATGTGGCTCAGTGGTTGAGTGCTTCTGAGTTAAATTCCCGGTATCTCCCCTCCCCCAAAAAGTCACTCTTTGTCAATGATGTGAGAGGCTTCCCATACAACAAGCCCTGATGTAGTATTTACTGGTTTCTGTGTTACACATACTTGCAACATGGTCAAATTTTAAGCTACCAACATGTCACTGAGCACAGAGGTGGGAAGAGATGGGCAAAGGCACACCATTAGATGTTACTTCCATAATCTCAAGAGCACCGGTATGGGGAAACACAGTAAAATAATTTGGAAGTTATCAGTTTTGAGTATTGATTACTCTTACTCTTTAACGTATATTATTTAATTGTAATTTTATGTAATTCAATTTTTAAAAATCACCATGTTTAACACCTGGCTCAAAAACCTCCTCAAAATTTACCAACTGGTTTTGAACTCCAGCACATCAAATACAGAAATACCTTATTCCTTTATTTCACAAAGCTTTCCGAACTACTGTTATGAAACAGTATGATTTATTGGGAAAAAATGGGAAGTGTTTAGCACTTACCAAGAAGAGGAGGAAGAGGAGGCAGTGTTGGTAACTTAATAAGTCCAAAAAGTTTACCTCCGAAGATGGTACAATAGAATAGGATTATAATTCCAAATAAGTTTCCTCCAGGAAGACATTCATTGCCAGTAACTGACCAAACTGCAGCCCACAGAAGAGCAACCATGGTAACTGAAATAAATCAGGAAAACTTGTTTCTATCAGTAAGATGTAATATGCAGGTTTTGATACAACATACAATAATTTTTAAAAATAAACACTAATGTATATACAAACCTTTATAGCCATGTATAAATTATAAAGAACATCAGTAAAATGAGCAACTGGGTAATTTCCAACCACTTTTAAGAAATAGGATATTACCAATACCTTTGAAACCACCTAAGTGGCCCTCTCCAGTCCCATTCATCTCTCTGCACACTGCCAGAAGGAACCACTGTCTGAGGTTTTTTTTGAACTGTTCTCTTATTTTTTTAGTAATTTTATCACAAATACAGTAGCAGTTAATAGTAAAAAGAACAAAATCACTATCTTTACCCTCTTCTTAGGAATATGAAATACCTGAACTCTAATCCTAGTTATTTTAATTCTGCCTTGAATTAAACATCACCATTATTTCTTTTTTACAATTAACATGGGTTTAGAACTATCCACATACTTAATTTTTTTTAAATCATCATTCATTATGGCATCTCAAATCTTTCATCTAGGACAATTATCCTGATTCCTGAACTATTTTCTTTAGTAAATGCATTTCATTAGAATGTGAAATATGTTTACAGTTTGAATACAAGTATTCAATAAAATTACACACTAAAAATAGAAAGGCTCATGAGAAAAACCTAGTTAGGACAAAACACTCAAAACTTGAAACCATGACTAACCACTAACAAAAATGAACACAACCCTAACAAAGTAATAGCACAGATAAATCTCCACTGACATTTGTATCCCACATAGGCAGTCTATTCTTTGCACACTTCCTACTTCAAGATGTAGATTCTTGAGGATATTTCTTTTAAAAACAAAGCAATTTTATCAGAATGTGATCCATATTGTAGCCTTCTCCATCAATCAAAAATTTCAAGGAAAATTTGTTGGCAGAGTCTTTATCTGCTTTCTCCACTTGTGTGGTTAGTTGCATTAGAAGCTTAATGTTGTGGAACATTTAAAAATTCTTGATGACCTTAAACCAGTCATTAACTCTATGAAAAATAACACACTTCAACAGGAAATTTTAGCTTTTAGAAGGTCCTCATGTGAAGGAGGTTTAATCTTTAATTGTGAGAATACACACACCAGATCTTTTTGTTTTTTATTCACCTCAACTTCATTTACTATTGCTTAGTGATACAAAATATGTGAGGAAAAATTATGCACAAAAAGGCAAATTCCATATTACACTGGCAGGATTCCCTATTACCATTGCATCTGTGCTAATTCATGGTGTAGAAAAATTCTCTATCAGAACATGCTCTATTTCTTATAAGGGTCTTTGGTAGTAAATTGTTAGTTTTGTTGTCTGACATTATTCTTATTTTAAGATAGTTTTTCTAGGTATACCTCAGGTTTGCCTTAAATTGTAAGTTAAGAGTTATTTTTCTCAATTCCTTAATAATATTCTTCCTTGGTTTTCTGGCTTTCATTGTTGTTATTCAATTTAATTTTGGCCCTTTCCCAGAATATTTTTTTCTTTGACTGTTTTAAGATATTCTTTTTTGGTTTTCTGTAATTTTAGAGCGAGGTGTTTAGGCTTATCTTCCTTTTGATGTGCTTAGAATTTATGATTTTTTAAAAAAACAATTCTGGAAAATTCTGTCTTTATTTTCCCATCCTCCCTATTCTTTTTCTGTAACTATGATTAGACAGTCACTCTGCTTTGACGATGTTGCTAAGCCTATTTCCATCTTTGTGTGCACTACATTCTAGATAATCTCTTCAGCTCTATTTGCTGGTTTACCAATTTTCTTTCTACTTAATCTGCTGCTTACTCTATCCATTGCTTTTTAAATTTCAATTATTATACTACATCTTTCTAGAACTTCACATTTGTTCTTATTCAAATATACTAATTTTAATAGGCACTTGTTTTGCATTCACATTTGTATTTACTATTTAACTTCTTTATAAAAATGTTTCAAGGTCTATTTTCTGGCAATACTCTTTTTTTTTTTTTTTTGTGGTACTTATCCCAGGGCTTCTTATATGTAGGTATAAGCACTCTACCACTAAGTCATATCCCTAATCATTTAAAAATTTTATTTTCAGACAGAAGCTCACTAAATTGCCACGGCTGGCCTGGAATTTGAGATCCTCCTGTCTCAGCCTCTCACGTAGCTGGGATTATAGGTGCCATCATATCTGGCTAGTAATGCACATTTTCAAAATCTCTGTTTTGTTTCCTTTGCGATTGTGATTTTTTTTCCCCCTAACAGTGAGTCTCCCTTGAACTCTATCTGTGGTTTTGCTAAAGCCTTAAGCTAATGTGAGTTTTCCCAAAAAGGACCTAAATTTGCTTCTACCATGTTCTTATAAGCTTACAATCCAGGACTACTTTTAGGTTGAGTTTCTTTTCTATGAATCTGGAGGACAAATCAGGGTGAAGTTACTTCTTTCTTTTCCTTTCTCTCTCCCTCTCTTCCTTCCTCCCTTGACGTCACTCCTACCCCACACACAGACATACCAGCCGGCAACCATAATTTAGACAGATAGGTTTAGTTGCAGGCCCCATTGGCAAAGCAGGTTTACCTGAAATCCTCCATCACTTGGGGTCCAGTTTTATGTGGGTGAAGGAGAATCATTTCTCCTCTTACATGTCTCCCATCCCAGGCAGGCTCTTGCTTGGCTTCCTGTGCTCTTGTGGATCTCAAAATCATTCTCAATTTCACTCAGGTTTGGCAGAAACCTCTAGGGTGAAAGTTGGCTTGAGTCCTTGTTTACCTTTCCTACTTAGATTTTGTTTTTGGTTTCTGATGATTGCCTGTTTTCTTGATAGATCAAAGGTACGTGAAAAAGGCTTAAAATATTTTTTTGACATTTCCTTGGTTTAAGTGGTAGGATTGTTCATTGGATCTTGCGAATGTTGTGATTTTATAATTTGTCTAGAGACCAAATCCAGTGTTTCTTTTTGTAAATCCTCATAGAATTGCTCTAGATATTCTAAGCTTATTCCAGATTTTCTAGGCATAGTGTTGCAATGAAATAACTAAGGAGCCTTAAGTATTTTCCAATTGACTATAAGAGCTAAAATTGTTATGCGATATTGGAGATAGACTGAGAAAGCACAATTTGCCAGTGAATAAATTCTACTTTGTCATAGCATAAACCCAACTTTATACTAAATTCAGCAAGACAGAATTAAGAGAACTTTTTAAAATCACTTAAAAAAATTCTAGCTGGGCATGGTGGCGCAGCTGTCTAATCTCAGTGACTAGGGAGGCTGAGGCATGAGGATCACAAGTTCAACGCCAGCCTCTGAAATTTAGCAAGGCGCTAAGCAAAAGGCCTGTGTCAAAATAAAAAATATAAAGAACTGGGGATATAGCCCTGGATTCAGTCCCTGGTATGAAAAAAAAAATCAAACTCTTTTTTCCTTTTCCATATTGGAAAAACTATACACAAAAATGCAATTCTGTATTACACAGACAGGATTCCCTATTTACCACAGCAGTTGAGCTAATTCATGGTGTAGAAACACTGCGTACCAGAACATGCTGTATTTCTTATGAGGGTCTTGGGTAATAAATTGTGCCGTTTTACAAATGATAAATATATAAATGTACATAGCAAATATACATTTATAAGTGCCTCTAAATCACATTTAAATCAGTTAATAATTTACTTCTCACTCATGCTTTCTGGAAAATGAAATTCTTACATGTAAGATTTACTTCTTAGGAAGAATGCTTCTATATACTGAATGAGTATAGGAAAAATGAAGAATAAAGTAGTCTTGTAAACCTCAGAATCAGAAGTATAGGAAAACAAGCGATGAAGTTTTTATCTATTTTAAGCCCCATTTTCCAGGCAGCTTTATGAACAATGATTATGTACTAAAAAAAATACAATCAAATCATATCCTTCATTTTCACTCTCATGACAATCTGAATCTATTTAATTGTGAATGTTTTAACATTAATTAATGTGGGTAGCCACATATTTACTTCAATGATGTTGGCATTTCTCAACACAATTTTTGCCTATTTAGACAATTTTCTAACCCCTTATACTTTTGGCTACTGTACTGCACATTCCTTAACATTATTCCCCAAACATACTTCCTTTTTGAACACAAAAGGCATCACTGAATCAAACTGGCAACTGAATGATCAAATTGATAACAGAATGATCTTTGACTGCCTCCAAAAACCAAATCCGTTTCTAAAAGACAAATTTATTCCGATTTTAACAATATTCAAAATAGTGCTAAGATTAATTCTCTGCCCCCAAATCCTCAAAAGTATTTTAAGTAATGGCAGCCCTGTTGCAACACATTGAATTGCAACCCAAAAATTTACTCATGAAATGACAGGATTTGGGATGGAGACCTGGCTCAGGGGCAAAGCACTTGCCTACCAAGCATGAGACCCTGAGTTTGATCCCCAGAACTGAAAAAAGGAAACAAAACAACAGAAACAAACAAAACAACAACAACAATGAAAACCTTAAAACAAATAGAATGACAAGGATTCATTTGGAAGTATAAATTGAGTTGTGCTTTCTCAAACATTAGTTGCATTACTTTAACAATAATAACAATTACTGTTAAACAATACCATTTATAAGCCATTTCTTAAGCATTTTTCTACTGTAATCCTAAAGTAATTTTATAAAATTATTCAAATGTACAGACGGAGAAGTTCCTCAGTCTCTGTTCTTTTCCCCTTCCCAATCACTGGAATGGTGGTGACCACAGTGATCCTGGAAGCCTCAGACTGAAGATGATAAAGCCTTGTGAGTCTGGTCCTTGAGTGACTATGTGGAGCTGAGTCACCTACCACTGCGAAGTTGTTTTTATGGATGAGAGAAGTGAAGTTCTTTTTGTCCTTAAACCATATGATTTTTGGAATCTCTCAATGCAACTTCATCTTTTACCCTCTCTTTCTGAATCTATCCTTATCATATACATACCATTTGTTATTATTCTGCCCAGTAAACCATGTGGAGGGCAAGCCAATATCTGTCTCAGCCTCAGCAAACCATTTGATTCAGTTGGTGTTTCTTGTAGCTTTTTTTCACTGCTGTTCAACAGGTTGCTCCCTTCTGTTGGTTCATTTCCATCTGTACCTTTGAGGTTCATAACTGTCTCCTCCTGTATTTAAAGCAATTTTTAAAAATCCTTAACATGGTATTTTTTCTACACAGGTTTACAGTTACTCATTCATCACATTACAAATCAAATTGCCTTTCCTAGAATCAAGGATAGTACTTTGTAAGGAAAATCAACTTCATTACTAGCTAATCAGTTAGTACTTGGAACAAGAACTGTTAGCAGTGTTTACCACTGAGTCACTATTTTTAGATGTGTGCAAATAGGTGTGGACAGGTACTAATGACCTTAGTTGGGAAAACTAGCAGTCACACCTACTCTGGACTGTTTATGTTTGGGGATTAAGAAAGGGAAAATTATTAACTGAATGGTAGAAATTAAGGAGAAAACTTTGTGTGTTTCTAACTTTATAGAAATTAAGGAGGGTTACTGGGGATTTAACTCATAGCCTGGCTCAAAGCAAGTGCTTTGCCACTGGGCTGCATCCCAGACCTTTTTTTATTTTTATTTGAAGACAGGGTCTTGCTAAATAGCCCAGACTGGCCTTGAACTTGTGATCTTCCTCCCTCTCAGCCTCTGGAATTGCAGGGATTACACGTGTCCACCACCATGCCTAGCAGGAGAATGCAGTTACAGCAGAGCTTGGAAATACATAGTCCCTTCCTTAAAGGAATGGCTGGAATTTTCTAATTTGACAGCAATTTTACCTGTGTTTCTTGATGCATAGAGGCTGTATGATTCATCCCTGTGGATGGTTCTGAATCCTGACATTCAATTGTTTTGTCTTCATCCTCCATGATTGATAGTTAGGAAGAAGATAATACAAGGAAGAGGAACAAGGTCTGTTCTGAAAGAGAAACAGTGGACATACGGAGCAATACTTTGAAAAATCTACTTATTTCTTCCCTTAGAACTCTGCAAGGCTAAAATTAGATTATTCATAATTTTCAATCGCTGATCTCTTTTTTGATTCCAATATATTGTCTTCATTCTTACCTCCTCCTTTTGCCTCTCTCAAAAAAGGCCTTGTTGACCAACCCCATTTGCTTTCCTGCCCCGTTTTTTTCTTATACTTCAAAACATTCTGAGAAAGATCACTTTTAAATTATTCTCTTTTTAAAAAAAATATTGTTTTGTTGTTGATGGACCTTTATATTTATGTATTTATATGCAGCGCTGAGAACTGAACCCAGTGCCTCACACAAGCTAGGCAAGTGTTCCACCACTGAGCCACCACCCCAGCTTCTTTAATAGGACACCTCAGTGAAGCAGGAAAGTCCCAGCTAACTTTCCAATGTTCATATGAGGGATGAGCCACAAACAGAGCTTTCCAGATTCCATAATTTTCAAAGAAATCAGTCACTAATTCCTGTCTGGTTCTTATTTGTAAATTAAATTAAAAATACACCACCAGTAACTGGGTAGCCATAGTATCTTAGACACTGTGATAAGCGCTATGGTAGCTACTTGCTAGTCATTGTGGGCAATTTATAAATTACTAGAACACTTTATTTGGCTCTCCATAGGTTTGCAGTATACCAGGAAAGATAAAATCATACCAAGAAACTAATAATATATGTAAGGAAGACTACAGATTGGCTCAATAAACACCCAGCATGACCCCTTTTCTCCTGGTTTGCTATGTTACAGAAAGTGAGAAGCCAAATATTCCAATTCCTAGCCACTTGCAGCTAGACGTAGCCACATGTCCCAGTCACATCCATATGAATGAAATACAGGTGGGAGTCCCTGGGGAGAGCTTTAGAAGATCAAACTTTTTATTTTTGGTTTTCTAAATTTCCTCTTCTTCCAAGAATGTAGATACAGTGCCTGGAGGAGCAGCAGACATCTTTTAACCATGGGGATAAAAGATTTATAATCAGGATATTAGATAAGAAAGATAGGAATTGCAGAGAAGCTGATTGCTTGAGAACCTCTTAGAGTGGCTGCACCTGTCTTGTACTGCCAAGCTTTGAAGTAGTCGTGTAAACCACTTTTACTCAAGGTTTCTTTTTGCTAGTAACCAAACTTATTCCTCATATCAGAAGAACTAAGTATTACAATAAAGACACAGAGTACAAAGTTCGATAGAACCAAAGAGAAAATTATTTAAAAGAAGGGAAAATCCAATTCATCATATACTTGAGTACCTCCTATGTGCCAGACATTACACTGGGCTGTGAGGACAAGGATGAACTACACAGGACTACTGCCTTGAGGAACCATCTCAATTTAACAAAGTACAGAACGTTTGCATTTAAAATTTCAAAGAACATCATAATCTTATATCACCACCACCACCATTTATCTTCATCATAAACCAATACTAACCAGAGTGTTACCTCAAAAGGTCTTAAGTTGGACTTTTATTCTATATGATACAAAATAAACATGTTAATATAATAATATGTATGGATATGTTTATAATTTTTTAAATTTGAAGATTCTAAGGAAGAAAGTCTTTTAAACAGGAAAATGTTGAGCTCAGAAAACACTTGTTTTAAAGATATGGAGGCAGGAAAACTGGTGGGGTGTGAGGACATCTTTGCTGGAGCCTGTGGTGAAAGGTTGAGAATACTGGGGTGGGACATTAGAGTTAGGATATCATATCCCAAAACACAGCATTTGCCCTTAGCCCTCTGAAGACAATGACCCCTCACCTCAAGGTAAGTGATGAGATCTGCTGGCTCCGGAGTTGCACAAGCTTGGTTCTGAATTTCAGCTTCACCGTATACTAAATTGTTTAGCTTTTTTGTGACTAATTCCTGATCCATTAAATGAAAACAAGAACAGTTCCAACTATGCATAAGAATTCAATAATGTTGGTTGTTGTTCATCACTTGTCCTCCATCTTTAATATTCAGATAAGAATACTAAAGCTACAGAAGATTAATGCCTTTTCTCAAATAACAGCCAATATCAGCAAAATTTAAAACTGTACAAACAGGGCTGGGGTTGTGGCTCAGTGGCAGAGTGCTTGCCTAGCATGTGTGAGGCACTGGGTTCGATTCTCAGCACTGTATACAAATAAATAAAATAAAGATTCATCAACAACTAATAAAAAATTTAAAAAAAAACTACAAACATTTATGAAATGAGATGGTTCTTTAATCTATATCTTCAACTTCACGTAATTTCTACCAAATAGATACACTGTATTTTTCATAGTCTCTGCTAAAATGTTTTGTTCAAAATCACACACACACACATATATACATATATCTGTATCTATATCTCAAAATATTTAACCATAAGTTTGAAAACACATTCAAAGGCAAATATTAGTATCAGTATTTTTATTTTCTAATTTGTATTATCTTCAGCTTTACTCTTTCCCATTGTTACCAATATGTTAGTCAGTTTTCTCTCACTGTGCCAAAATACCCGAGATGATCAACTTGAAAAGATTCTTTTGGCATTCGGTTTCTGTGATCACTTGGACTTGTTGTTTGGGACTGTGGCAACAAAATTCATCATGGTAGTAGCATATGGCAGAGGAGGCCTGTTAACCTCATGGTGTCCAAAAAACAAAAAAGAGGGGGAATAAGGGCCTGGGTTTCCAATTTCTTCTTTGTTATGATTTGGATATGAGTTGTCCCACAAAAGTTTCTGTGTTAATGCCGGAATGTTCAAGGGTGAAATTATTATATTATTAGAGTTATAACCTAATAAGTGGATTAATCCATTTGTCAAATTAATAATTTGAAAGGACTTCTGTACTAGGTGGTAACTGTAGGCAGGTGGGGCAGAGCTGGAGGAGGTAGGTCACTGGAGGTATGCCCTGTAGGAGTTCACCTTCCCGGCAGCACCTTTCCCTGTCTCTTTGTTCCCTGGCCACCGTAAGTAGAATGATGCTTCTCTGCCATGCTTTTCTGCTATGATGTTCTGTCTCAACTCAGGCCCACAGCAATGAAGTCAGCTGAACATGGAATGAACCTCTGAAATTGTGAGGCAAAATAAACTTTTCCTCCTCTAAGTTGCTCTTGTCAGGTATTTTGATCACAGTTAACTAACACACTTCAACAGCACACACCCAGAAAATCAACTTCTTCTCACCAGGCCCTGCTTCCTGAAGGTTCCATTACCTCCCAACATCAGACACCCCATCCTTAACCTATGGGCCTTTCAGAGACACTTATCCAAACCATGGCAGAATGTTATACTTTATTATAAGCCCCAAAGTTATTAATCCATTTAAGTTAGACAACATTGGTGACAAAATGAAGCCGTGTCTCTTTGTATGACAAATACTGTTTACATTATCCAAATTATTAGTTAACTGACTAACTTATAACTTGTCCCTTTGGTATGCCTTAAGAGTCTAAGAATTGAGGAGGTTTTCATTTTTAAAAATTTCAATTAAACTGAGATGCTTTGACATATTTTTGTGTATTAGACAATTATACTGAGAACTAGGAAGGCCAGGTATCTTTTAGTTAAACATTAAAAATACCTACACACAGAAGTTTCCCAATCAAGATATTGTATCATTGAGACTGATACACAATCTTTCAATTACATTAGAAAAGAATTTATTATGCTACCAAAGACAAAATTTTATAGATCTCATAAATTCAGTAAATAAGATGATTTTAATGAAGTTCTGCAGTTCAAATACAAATTCCAATCGAAGAGTGAAGACTGATCTAAGCCAAGGGACTTGACTATTATGACCATTGTGATTGTCCATTTGCATGAAGGCTAGTAGGTCAAGCATTTTCTAAAAGTATGTGCAAAGGCTGTTGGCTATTCATGCCCCTCTTCAGCATACTTAATAACCAGAATTTCCTACAGGACTAATTCACATACTTGGAAACTATCTTGGCTTAATTTGAACTTTATTTTCAGTGTTAGGGACATATGCCACCAAAATTACAGAACTTGAACTTGAAAGAAACTGTTTTTCCTTCACACTTGAAAAAAACTGCACTTAAGTCAAGAACAACAACAGTTCTATGTATGCACAGATATGTAAATAAACAGAAAGAAACAAGTCTGTTAGCAGTTTGCCTTGAGTAGGGAAATAGAGTGATTGGACTTCCATTTTTATATTTTCTACATTTAGATATTGTTAAGATCCTTTACAATAAAATTACTTTTTTTTTTTTTTTTTGATACTGGGGATAGAACTCAGGGGCACTCGACCACTGAGCCACATCCCCAGCCCTATTTTGTGTTTTATGTAGAGACAGGGTCTCACTGAGTTGCTTAGCACCTCGCCCTTGCTGAGGTTGGCTTTGAACTCGCGATTCTCCTGTCTCAGCCTTCCTAAGTGTAAAATTACATTTAAAAAGGGAATCCATATAATTCGTAAAGCTTTAGAGAAAAGAAAATAATATGGTTTTCCTTACTATTTTGCACAGATGCATTCTGGTGGCTTGATTTTAGACAATTTTGCCTGCCACAACTTAAGGTCATTTCTTGTTTTTGTGATTTTCAAAGAAGGTGGGGAAAAGCCTAGAATCTTCTACAGGAGTAATTTTCATATACTTTTTTTTTTTTAATATTTTGTTTTTTTAGTTGTAGATGGACACAATGTCTTTATTTTATTGCTTTGTATGTGGTGCTGAGGATCAAACCCAGGGCCTCACGCATACGAGGCAAGCGCTCTACTGCTGAGCTACAATCCCAGCCCCTCATATACTTGTTTTTAAAGTTAAAAAAAAAAAAATCATCAAATGAAACTTTGTCTTAAATCCAACAAATGGAACAGATCAAGTTGGAGCTGCAGGATTCTTGCTCGTTCACTCCTTGTTCTCCTGGCAAGGGAAGCATACTTTGAAAACCACTTCTATAAATATGCTTGCTCATAAAGAGAGGTATTTGTTAAATGAGTCTATCTTTTTCGGTTTATTTTACCAATCTAAATGTTTAAAAATGCTTTCCATAATACTCTAGAAGAAATAAAGGAATTATCAGTTTGCAAATGTGTGTAGGATCCCAGTCAAGTAAAATACACTTGTTGCTATCAATTCAATTATGGCTAACGGATCACTGTAGAATAAAGACTGGTTATTCTTGTTATTCTTGTTGTATGGATAGGATGACATTTGATAGGTAATCTCACCAAGCATTTACATATATTGCTTGCTATTGTTTGAATATATGTGTCCCTCCAAAATTAAGGTTGGAAATTAACCCTCTAGGGACAGTTAAGGGATGGGGCCTTTTGGCAAGTGATTAAGTTATGAGCATTTCACCCTCATGAATGGGATTAGTGTTCTTATATTATGGTTTAGATATGAGGTGTCCCCCAAAAGCTCATATGTGAGATAATTTTCAGAGGTGAAATGGTTAGGTTGGAAGGTGTAACCCTATCAGTGGATTAATCCACTGGATTAAAGGGCAGTAACTAGGCAGGTAGGGAGTGACTAGGGGAGGTAGGTCACTGAGGTTGTGCCTTTGGAGTATATGTTTGGGTGAGTGGAGCACGCCCTTTCTCTTTCTCACTCTCCCTCCCTTTCTCCTCTGCCCTTTCAGGTAGCCTGGGTAGCCTTGTCCTTAGTCATTTTTTTTCTCTGCCACACCCTTCCACCATGATTTTCTGTCTCAATTAGGCCCAGAGACATGGTGTCAGCCAACCATGGACTGAAACTGTGAGTCAAAATACAAGTAATACAAGTTTCCAAGTATGTGAATTAGTCCTATAGGAAATTCTGGTTATTAAATATGCTTAAGTGGGACACGAATGGAAAACAGCCTTTGCATATACTTTTAGAAAATGCTCTACATTGCACTTATCATTCATTTTGGTCACAGTGATGACAAAGCTGAGCAAAACATCTTAGAAAAGTGGTTGAAAAGAGCAGTGTAGTGCCTTTTGCTCTTTCCCTTCGGCCAGTGTTCCATGCGAGGATGCATCAGGAAGGCACCATCTTAGCTGGGTGTGGTGGTGCACGCCTGTAATCCCAGCACTTTAGGAGGCTGAGACAGGAGAATCGTGAGTTCAAAGCCAGCCTCAGCCACGGCAAGGTGCTAAGCAACTCGGTGAAACCCTGTCTCTAAATAGAACACAAAATAGGGCTGGGGATGTGGCTCAGTGGTCAAGTACCACTGAGTTCAATCCCCAGTACCAAAAAAAAAAAAAAAAAAAAGGCATCATCTTGCAAACAAAGTGCAAACTCCTACCAGACACAAAATCTATAGTCATCGTAATCTTGGAATTCCTAGCCTCAAGAACTGTGGGCAATACATTTCTATTACTGTATTTATGAATTATACAACTTGTGATATTTTACTAGAGCAGCAGGAATGGACTAAGGTATTGCTGAAATATTCTGCTATATTCATGCATTTAAAAAAGCAAGCATTACTATGATCAGTTATTGAATATTCTCTAATGACTATAATAATAACAGTCTCCTATCTGTGGTGTTAACCCATTCATGTGTTGAAAGCCTGAGTGTTTGGGCTTATACAGAATTTCTACATAGAACAAACATTCTAGTTTCTGGACTTTGCTTAACTCAGGTCAATGTTCCTTTCTCAAAAGGAGTCCTACTCAGCAGTGAGGAATTCAGACCAGGCCACAGAGGAGGGGTTAAAACTTTCCTTGACAATTACTGAAATGATGAAGAATGTTTTCCTGACGGAGAATGATCTTATCTAAAAGCTGTAGGTGTGCCAACCACAGCATTACCAAAGGAAAACAACCACTATTCTATTACTTAAATTTATCTAGTGCTTTGGTTGGCTCTTCTTGAAGAAAAACACTGTATAATGAGATATGAATCCAGTGCAACTATCCCAAGAAGGGGCCCAGTAATTGCTTTTCTTCCTATTTTGTCTCCCCATAAAGAGAAAATGTAATTTTTTAAAAGTTACAAATATTATTTTTAGGCCTACTGAAGTGAAAATCTCCAGAGACTTAATCTGCCAAATCGAAGACATAACTTGATGCCTATCTAAAAACTATGTGTTCAGGTACGACAGTGTGTCCCTTCCTTGGCTATGATGATAAAATCAGGATTGATCTAAATCAACCTCCACAACATTCCTCTTTGTCAGTTGTTGATTTAGGACTAAGCTTGATTCATTTTTTGCCAGTGGAATTTGTAGGCAAAGCTACTGGGGGTCAATGGTAATATTTTCCCTCTTAATAAAGAGAAAAGGAAAAGGAAAAATCTCTCCTCTTGCCTTTAAATGCACATGTGTGGGGAAGTTGGGAAGTTTGGGTTATGGATGGGGACTGTGTTTCTTTGAACTCTAGCAACCATTATTTACTAATAAACAAAAAAGTCAGGATTAGCTAATCACAGAAAGCAACCAAGGGCTCTGACACCATTGAGCTTTTAAAGAAATCTTGGACGCTATATGGTTTGGATAAAAGGTGTCCCCCAAACCTCCCGTGTTAATGCAGGAATGGTCAGAGGAGAAATGATTAGACTGTGGGAACTGTACCCTAATCAGTCCATTTCCCAGTCTGCCTTATAGGTTAGTGTGGCATGTGACCTGTAATCTGGCCAATAGGATGTGGGCATAAAATAATGTGCTATTTTTAGGATTCGTCCACAAGAAGCCTTCATGCCATCCTCCACATACCCTCTCTTTCCCATTTTCTGAAATGAAGGACTCCAAGCACTTAGGAGATGACAAAGTCATAATATAAAAGGAGCTTGACTTCCGGAATCACTGAATAGAAGGCCTCTAGCTGAACACCTGACTGGACTTTACTTGCGTGAGAAATAAGCTTCCGCTGTGCTTGGTTACTGAAATCTTGGAGTTCCTCTGTTATAGCAGCTGGTGTTGCCTTATGGTACTTAAATTATGATGGAAGAAATGCAGAAGGGAGGAGTATTGCTGGGTTGGCTGGGGTGGAGGCATCAGGAGATGCAAGAAATAAGACTTGGAAGATAACTTGGTCATGTAAAGAAACTACAGCAGACCATCCCAGGCAGAGAAACCATATGAGCAAAGGATAAAACATGAAAAAAAAATCTGCATATAGGGAATTCTGTGTATATCTGTGTTAACTAGAACACAGTGATGTTTGTGCTATGAGCAGGCAGAGGCAAATGCTAAGTGTACATCCTTGAACTATTGCCTCCTAGTCAGGTTAGCTTGGGTAAATTCATAATCCAGTCTGGACAAGTTTCTTCTTGTTTAAGATGGTGACAATGCCTGTGTCTCCCAAATCCTAAAACAGTGTTAAGTATTTCACAGAGTCCATAGAGATGCCTTCCGTTCTTCTATCTTCTTTTTATGAAATATCCTTTGAGAAGGAAGCCATCCATGCACGTGGCACACTGAAGAGCACAGATAAGGGACACTGGTAAGTTCAAACTTCACAGAAGACACAGAAAAACAAATTAGAGAACTGATTTTTTAAAAGACAAAGAGCTTTCATTATGTTTGTTAAAGAGACCAGGCTGGGTGCAAACTTCATAAATCAGCTCAGTCTTTATTCAGGAAGAGGACTACAGCTATGGGAATGGACCTACCTTCCTGGTGAAAGTGAGCCACTGAACAAAGGAGAGGACTTGGCTTGTGTAGGTGGTGGGTGAGGTAGTGAGCATGCCAGTCTGGGCACTCAGGAATTTGAGTCCTTGAGTTAGGGGTTGGTGGCCAGCACCTAGAGAGGAATTGTCTTGAAAGAGATGAGTGTTTCCTAGAGACTATCACTTCTAGGTTGGATGAGACCTGTCTCCCCATCTGTGGCCAGTGTCTGAGAAGGACTCATCTTGGGAGAGAAGAATGTCATCATTGTATGGCTTTACTTTCTATTTCTTTCTCCCAGGCCTCTCTATTTTGGGGTTTTTATTTTCCATATCCAATAATGTTGGCAAGATCTAGTTAATACCTTTAAAAGGTTATTAAAAACACTCTAGAACTTATCGTAATTGTGGCTTTCTTAGCACAGATGACACATGACTAAAATACTGAGAGTACTCCCTCATTACATGAGTGCACACACAGGCTGCTCCACTTCCCCCATACTGTGTTTCCAGGCTTTGTACAAAAAAGTTGTAAATCTTTTTTCCTCTAGAAGAAAAACGTGTTCTATCACTGGGGTTTGAGTGCTGAACAAGAATCAGAAGCATATCAATTATCGAAAGGACTAATAAATACTTGGCTATGAACCAGATATTCAATAATCTCTTGTATTCTGTAAATATTTTCAAATGAAGAAATGTTTCATATTATACTTGGAAAGCAAGAGACTTTCAGGGGATGTGGGTAACAAACAAATGCCTTCAGAAGCCAGGCAGGTAAAAGTAGTGTGGAGTCTGTGGCAACTGGAGAGGGTCAATCAAGCCCAGCTGAAGACATTCAAATCACCACAGGTCTCTGGATCTAATCCCATTGTTTCACCTCTCATCTAAAGAAACTGAGATTAGGGTTAGGTGACCTTTAGAGGATATATGGCAAGCACAGTAATCAGAGTCAGTGCAGAAGACAGAAACCACTCCAGATATTTAAGGCAGAAAAAGATTGTATACAGAGAATTGGGTGTTCATGAGATTGTGGAAAGGTTAAAAGTGCAGGGTCTATGTTGTGTCCCCATAAATTACTTCTACAACACTAGTAACTGAACCATCAATAAATTTTTGCCACAATCAAGAAGCTACACAGGGCCTATGGAGTTGAAGAACACCACTGTAGTTGTGACTCAGAGATGCAGGAATCTAGAAACTATCTGAACAGGAAACAGAATATATTCACCATCTCCCTTAACTACCCCTTGACAGCCACAGGGATAGTAATTCAACACAGTGATGCTGAGTCTGAGTGTCTCCATTGCTGTAAGTGCCTCTCAACACCCACAATTCTGAAGACTTGACATTGGCATCTCCTGCACCTTTACTGCTAGCAAAAACCAGCTATAAATAACAGGAAGATGGCCTCTGCCTCACCCCTCCTTGGCTTTGAAACATGAGGCAAGTTATCTACTTGCCAGACCCTAATTTTAATCCAGAACTGTAGCTGGAAGGAAGTCTGGGGAATGTTTTTTTTAGCTTTTCAGGTTCTGTAGTACAAGAAGACACACTAAAGGCAAACAAGAATGGACAAGTGCCACCTTTCATATTCACCTAGCAATTATAGCTACAGACCCTAGGACTTATATCTGGATCACCAATTGTATTCTTCTTAATCTATAATTACCTTTTATGGAAGTCCTAAAAAATGATGAAAATGTGGGGTTATTATCCTAGAGACCTTTAAATGCAAGAATATATGGCTGTTTGGCACAGAGAAGATACACAGGTATTTGCTGAATTGATGTTTCATTCCTGACTTTGAGAGATACAGTAAACCAGAATTCCTCCAGAGTACTGTGTAGCAGCTATAACTGTCAAGTGGAGGCCCATTAGGGAGGGGCTGGGAAAATGGGATTCTAGTCAGAGTTGACTTGGCAAAGGCATCTGCTCTGTGTCGGCTAGTGGTATAGATTTCTTGCTAGGAGGCTAAAGGAAAGGGAGGATTCTTGCCATTAATCTTTTGGTGCAACAAATCACAGCCGAGTCTAGGGTGAGATAACAAGATTTCGATAACTGATAAGCTGATGCATTATAAACAAAAAGGCCACAGTTTCGACCTGCTTTAAGCAAGTCCAGGCAATAGGATCTGATGGTGCTTAGCACGTTTAGAGTGCTAACCTACTCCACCAGAAGCAACACCCTCTGGTTGATCTGACAACGAAAACAAAAACAAACAGGAAAACCCCACTACGCGCGCGCGCGCGAGAACACACATACGCCACAACCTAAAAGGGTTGGGCATTCGCGCTGGATCCAAGGCTCCGCTAGAGCTATCCGAATCACGCGGTGGGAGAGGGTTTCTTTGTCATCCGTGTTCTCCTCTGCTACTCACCCGGCAGGCTCCTGGCAGGCTCTGGCGCAGGTGACCCCACTTCGCCGGGAGCTTTAGGAACTGAGCATCAGGTCCACGGCAGCAGTGGCGGCGGCGTTGGGCCCAGTTGGGCAGCCAGCGCTGGATGTCCCCGCGAGCGCACTGCACCAGGCAGAGCCCGAGGCGGGGGACTGCTGCAGATAACCAAGCCCAGGGCGATAACCCGCAACCCCACCTTTTCCACACACACGCCCAGCGGTACACCCCGAGGATGTCTGGCCAGCCGAGGAGGAGGAGGCTCAGCAGCAAGCCTAGGGCTTCTGCCGGCCGCCTTCCGGCGCGCCGCGAGGGATTTTGGGCCCAGCAGCGCGTGGCTTCCCCCGGGCGGGTGGCACCTGGTCCCCAACGGGCCCGCTTCACGGGACCTTGTAGCCTCAGTGTGCAGCCTTTCAGTCGCTTATTCTAAAGAATGTGTGCGGGTTCCACCGCCCCCTATAGCCGGAACGTGTGCATTTCCTCAAGGCAGCGCACAGGAAGGGTCGCCGGCGAGCGCGGACCCTGGCGCAGGATCTTCAGCGGATGCCCAGCACCTGCAGGAGAAGCGCAGCGCGGGCTCTGCAGGCTCTGGAATGCGGGACCCACAGCCCATTGCGTGCTCCATCGTTCCCTGAACCCACTTCTAAATTCTGTTTCGACTCCACCTTTTAGTTGCACTGTTCAGAAGTGTCTTCTCGCGTGCAGTGGGAAAACAAGATTTTTCTTCTTCAGGTGACAAAAAGAAAAATCTTGTAGCGTTCAGTGTTTCTTTAATCCGTGCTCTCTTGCTGTATTGCTTTAGATTTTAACCCTTCCACCAGCATGTTGGTTCTTTTTCGTTTGATTCTCACTTACATTTTTGTGGCTTCTTTTCCTTCGTATTCTCTCCAATTCGTGTGTGTATGCGTGCGCTCACGTGCCTGTTTGTGGTGTGTATGCGCGCGCACCCCTTACCTGTCTTTTTACTCCTTTAGACAAGTGCCAATTTTAATCTTGTTTTTCAGGCAAGAAGGTCTGCCTTCAAGTAAATATCTCCACCAGACATAAATCATTCACTGTCACTCAGGTACTTCCTTGTGATGAACCTCAGTTCCAGCCAATACTCCTCCTCAGAGTATCTAAAATGATTCTTTTCCTAAACTAAACTCTTCCTTTTCTAAACTTAAAAAAATTTCTGGTGACATCAGGCTTCCTCTTATCACAGAATTGAAAAAATTTTTCCTCTTTTCTTTCAGTCATATGATCTTTATTGATACATCACCTGATTTGATTAACATGACTTAGGAGCACTGAATTTGGGGGCTAGACTTCACTTTTTCACTGCTTGTTTTGTATACTTTATGGTTACCTCTGAGAGAACTAACTGAACATCTATCTGTTCATGTTAAAATCCGTTTTGTAGAACTCACGTGTTGATTTGAATTAATTAATTTAGAGCTATACATGTAGACCTGCTCATGCATCAAGTATTTCATGATATTCTTAGAAACTTCAGTGTTCCATTAACTGATTACATACAAAGTTACAACATTTTCATTATGATATACCAAAAGAAACACAAATCCTTTAGCCCAAGTCTGTAATTTCATAAAGTAGAAACTAAAATCTAATATAAATTGGGTGACTTGGTCTAGGACACAAAAAGCCTTTGCTATCTACCTGTGGAATACTTGAACCAGAACCCTAGAGCAAATATAATCAGTGAACTCATTCACAAAACTATTCAAAATATCCTTTGTTGTGCATTCCAACCCACTTTCATCAACTACATAATATTCTTTCCTCATCCATAAAATGTTATCCTTTAATTGTTCATTTCAAAATGTTCCTTGCTAAGAACATTTTGAAGGTTCTAGAGAAAAGGCTAAGAATAAACTGCTCATTTATTGAATAGCTATTTGTGCATCCTACCATTTGGTCTTTGGAGTTGTAACAAATAAACAACAAGCATAAAGCCCTAAAACTAAAAACAAAAACAAGAACTTCTAACAATGCCTTAAAGTTATCATTTGAAAATTTATTTAAACTTTTTCTCAAAATTTTTATTTTAACTTTGTTTCCTGTTAAGTAATTTATATTATTTGTCTAAAGATTATTTCCAGATTTCATAATATCCTCTTGTCAGTTATCCTGGAATTTGGTTAAAAAAAAACAACAACTATACATATAATCAATAAACTAAAACCAAAAACCAACAAACTCTCAAACTCAGAATATTGACAATTAATGAATTATATATTTATTAGGCCCTTGTTAAATATAATTGCTCATTTTAATACAAATTATTTAGACTAATAATACCAAATAAGTGATAATATCCATTAAGTATAAACTCTTGGTTATTTTTCTTTTACATAGCAGATCAAAAATATGGCTGAATTAGAACTCCTTTTGCTATTTGTTATTGAAGCTGAACTCTTTCCTATGTTTGGTGTTCATTTATGATGATGTAAAATTTTAAAATAAGGATCCACATACAGAACAATGAAGAATTGCACAAAACAGTTACAAAGTAGAAAATAGAATGAAATAGAAATTAATACCCTTTTCCTTTAAAAAACTGTCTCTTTTCTTCATATGCACATCTTAATTGTATATACTGCTATAAACTAAAGGTTTGTGTCCTTCCCAAACTCATTCAAATCCTAACCCACAATATGATAGTATTGGGAGGCAGGATTTTGGGAGGTGAATGTCCTTACAAAAACACAGGAAAGAGCTTGCTTTGTCTCTCCCTGTGCCTGCTATATGAGAACATGGTAAGGTGACCATCTACATACCTGGGCACAGGCCCTCATCAGGCATGAGATCTGCTGGCACCTTGATCTTTCATTTGCCAGCCTCCAAAATGTGAAGATTAGGCTTGTTGTTCAATCCACACAGTGTATAGTAATTTGTCATAGCAGCCTGAACTAAGATGCTTACAAATTGAAGTCTATTTAAACATTATTCTGATAATGAGTTCAATATTTTTTATTTGACTTACAATGATTTCAGAAGAGATTAGGAAAGAAATTTATATATTTAAAGAACTAGATTCTTGGGAACAACAATTTTAAAAGGCTTGTTTTCATTAATGTCATTCACAGGAGAGAGATGATCATTCAGTTTTCTTCACAACCAGGTTCACCATGGGCAAGAAGGTCCTGCCTTCCTACAAGGAGATCCTGCATTCACAGGCTCCATCCTCCATCAATGATGACAGGATTGCCTGTCACGTAGGCTGACTGCAGTAATAAACACAAAGAGATACAACAGTTAAACAAGTGTGACAAAGGCTTGGTTTTTAAAAATTTTCTATGACTGCAATAACTAAACAGTTGATTCTCATGTGAATAGAAAACGTTACTTACAAATTGAATTTAGGAAAATTGAAATTAAAGTTTGAATGATTTAGAACTGCTGAATGTTCTTATAAACTAGAGGGAAATGACCCCTGTCTGGTGTCCAAGCACATGTTACATTTTAATTGGAATTAGTTGGGTATATGGTTTCAGAATCACAAAGTTAAGTAGTGGTGATATATAGCCATTCCCCAAACTAGGATACAGTATAGGCTAAAATACTACATATTCATTCTAATACTCAGAACTATTCAAAACTGGCTTAGTTTTGACCACTAATAAACTTTTCAACATAAATGTGTCAGTCATAAAGGGGTCATGATAATGACCAAAAAATGTTAAAAAACAATGTATATATTTAGTTAACAAATATACATACATTTAATGAATATACATTTAATTAATAAATACACATAGGTAATTCCAGGAGCTGAAATGCACCAAATATGTTTCTAAAATGAATAATAGTTATCATAATCTACTGGAGCTATGAAATAATATTCTATATGAGTTTCAGACATCCAACACTATATAAAACTAAAGGATTTTAAAAAATAATCACTGGTTTATGCTCACAAAAATTTTCATTTTCCAAAAAACTAAAGCTAAAGTGATCCTTGTGGTAGAAGTTTCAACATCTTCACTGCCTTCTTTTTTTTTTTTTTTTTTTTTCAGTTTTTTGAATTAATTCAGGTGTGCTCTACCACTGAGCTATATCCCCAGCCTTTTTTTTTTTTTTTTTTTTTTTTAATTTTAGGACTAAGTCTTTCTAAGTTCCTAAGATTAGCTTTGAACTTGCAATCCTCCTGGCTCAGCCTCTCAAGTTGAAAACTTTACAAATCTTTTAACTTAAAATGGATAAGTAAGCCCCAAATTTGTGTTCTTAGTTTTAAATTGATCTAAAGCTTGAAACAATGGAAGATTTTCTAGAAAGACATCATACTATGCGTATGGAAATTTTTAAAAGTTCAATATATGAAAACTGATACTATAAATCAGAAAAACTTGGGGGTTATTAGTCACATTACAAAATAAATGACCCCCAAGTTCCTTCAAAAAGCAAACTCTGACCAGGCTCGGTGGTGTACCCCTGTAATCCCAGTGGCTTGGAAGGCTGAGGCAGGAGGATCAAGAGTTTGAAGCCAGCCTCAGCAATTTAGAGAGGACCTAAGCAACTCAGTGAGACCATGTCTCAAAATAAAAAGGGCTGGGCATGTGGCTTAGTGATTAAGCACCACTGGGTTCAATACTGGGTACCAAAAAAAAAAAGCAAACTCTACTATGAACTGCTTCTAGTCCCTTATAAAGCCAAATGTCCTTTTATTGCACATATTGAGCCAGAATATTTGATATCTGGCAATGTAATGATAATATGGCTTATCAGTAGTATTTTTAAATCAAATGAACTCTTCTGAAGATATGGATTCAGAGGAATCACAGAAGCTAATGTGCTTGCTCCACTAATAATCTGCCTAGCCCTTTCCTCGGCTGTTAACAAAGTTTGCTAACAGGTCTGAGAAGTGGTGACTCCTCTGTCACTAAAACATTTCAATCCTGTCTTTGTCAAATTCATCCACTATCCAGTGTGCACCACATTACTTTAAAGAGGAGCTGCCTGATGAGTAATACACTTCCTTACTTCCATCTCCCCCACCTGCTGTTGTCCTCCTCTCTTCCCATTCATCACAGATCTGTTTATGTTATATTCAAAGACATGTTATATTTAAAGACATTCAAAGAGGATGTTCTTGTGCTGTATACCTTATAATGTAGTTTTTGATTTCTTAGCTGTATGTCATTTAAAAATACACACTAGGCATTAAGGATGAAATTGGTTACTAAACAGAGGCAAAGTAGGAGAGATTAAGAATTTTCATACAAGATGAAAACTAGGTAATAAGAAAAAACATCCAGTAGAATTCTCCCTAACAAGTCACCAGTAAAACTAAAAACACCACATACCAATTCTGTCTCCCCAGAACACAATTAAATCTGGTGCACTCATTTACACTCTCCCCAATTCACCAGAAGCTCTTGGAACCCTAGAGGTTCCTCTGACTTACATTTGATCAGGATTTCCCCAGTTGTAAGTTTTCCTGTGCTAGAGATGAAACTTAGGGCCTTGTGTATGCTAGGCAAGTACTCTAACCAACCACTAGTATACATCCCCAGTCACCATCACCCCTATTTTTAAAATTCTATTTTGGGATAGGTTCTTTCTAAGTTGTTGAGGCTAGCCTCAAATTTGCAGTCCTCTTGCCCAGTCTCCTGAGTAGCTGGGATTATAGGCATGTAATTATAATTTTTGAAAGGAATCCTCCATTTCTTTTGCTATATGATTTTGAGATATTAAAGTTGAATGAGGGAGCCAAGCGTAGTGGCGCATGCCTATAATCCCAGCTACTCAAGAGGCTGAGGCAGGATAGTTGCAAGTTTGAGGTCAGCCTTCATAACTGAGCAAGACTCTGTCTCAAATTAAAAAAATATAAAGGGGTGGGGATGTAGCCTCAGTAGTAGAGCATCCCTGGGTTCAATCCCTAGCACCACAAACACACACACACACACACACACACACATACACACACAAGTTGAATGAGGGAATCAGTGGCTCTGATCAAAGTGGCCTTTCCTTTAGTAGATTCAATCAGAACATACCCCTATCTTGTAAACGCAGCACCTCAGCGTACATGTGCCAACCTAAATGACTTTCAGTTGATGAGCAAATAGTAGTCAAATGTAATGGAGGGTAATGAGCTTCCTGGGATGAGGGATGCTTACTTCATCAGAAGCCAGATACACACAGAGCAGGGCCACTTCTTCTGCGGTTGCAAATCTTCCTGTCTTCTGTCTTTTCAGAAAATCATTCAGTGCCTGTGATTAGAGACCATTCCGGACATCAGTGATGCTGGCCGATACATGTGTACACCTGCAACTTCTTTAAGGTGTAGAAAGCAAGGATAACCTACAAAGGAACTATGGGTTTGCCACCTTGAAGAACCATCAACCATCTTGGGTGATTCTTTCACCCAAGGTGCTCAAACTATTCATGATATAATAATACCCACACATACTGTGACAGATCAGACAGCTGATATGAAAGAATGGTTTTTTAAATATTGTGGTAAAACACACATAACATGAAATTTACCATGTTAAAATGGTTAAACATTTTAAGTGCATAGTTCTGTCCTGTTAAGGACATTCACATTTTCTTACCATCATCTATCTCCAGAACATTTTCCATCTTGCAAAAATGAAACTACACTCACGAAATAGTAACTTTTTATTCCCCTATGCCCCAGCCCCTGGTAACCATTTTCTGTCTCTATGAATTTGTCTACTCTGGGTAAGGAAGAGGGCTTTTTTTAACCAAATGTTTAAACATATTTAAAATTCTAGAAATACCTCTTCAGGATTTTCTCTGGCTTGTATTCTTTCTTGCAGAGATGGGGTATCAACCGTTCCTAAATCACAGGGTGACATTCAGCTTGGTTACTTATTTAAACCAAAAAAGTTGATAATTAAACTTTAAACTTCCTTTCTATATAATACAATTAGTGAAACCCTTCTCCTTTGACTTAAAATGACAATTTCTCCTTTGCCTGCCTGATCTCTTAACAGACATGTAACTTATTTAATAATATTACCATGATTTTTTCAGACAGACTATGATTATTTGTGACAACCACCCTGAGATGTCAATGAAACCATCCAAGCACTTTATCATTTTAAGGATCCAGTTTGCCTTAATGATCTCAAAAACATTCTTTGCTGACAAGTTTGCTGTAGAGATTCTTAGGTACAACTCCAACACTGCCATGGTTCTTGATAATTTAGGTGGCTCTATTTTCCTTAAAATTTTACCTATTTTCATTGGTTTTAAATTACTATTTTCAACTATGTTTTAAATTTCTAACAAAAAGCACAATTTGAAATTTTTTTACTTTGAAAAAGAAAAATAAGCCAGTGGTAGTGTGTGTGCCTATAATCCCAACAGTTCGGGAAGCCAAGGAAGGAGGATTGCAAGTTCAAAGCCAGTCTCTGCAGTTTAGTAAGGCCTTAAGCAACTTAGTGAGACCTTGTCTCAAAATAAAAATAATAAAAATTAAAAAATAAAATAAAAAGGGCTGGGGATGTGGCTCAGTGTTTAAGTGCCCCTGGGTTCAGTCCCCAGCACCAAAAAAAAAAAAAAAAAAAAGAAAAATAAGAATGAAACTAAAATTTTAAAGTCCACTCTCCAGACTTTTTAGTTAACTCATATAATCTGTAATTTCTCTTTAGAGGACCATTTTTTTTTCAGACTGAACAGTACTCTGGAGAACCACGTGATCCTTCTGAGGTTGTAATAAATGATTTTACAGTCATACCCTCAGTTTCATCTTTAGACCATGTTCCTGAAAATGCCATAGATCTGATCTTTACTCTGAAACCATTACTTAAGTTAGGCGTGGTGGTATACATGTGTAATTCCAACCACTACGGAGGCTGAGGCAGGAGGATTGCAAGTTCAAGGCCAGCCTCAGCAACTTAATAAGGCCCTAAGCAACTTGGCAAGACTCTCTCAAAATACAATAATAATAATAATAATAATAATTTTAAAAAGAGAGCTGAGGATGGTGCTCAGTGGATAAGCACCCCTGGGTTCAATCTGGTAGCCAAAAACAACAACAACAACAACAACAAAAAACATTTCTTAGTTGTGGTATCATTTTCCATTTTTCTAGAGAGGCTGAGAATCTTCAAAATCAGAAACCCTGACACCTATGTGGAGCCCTTTCTTTAGGTTCTTTCTCTCTTCTTACATTTTACGATAAGCATACAGCAGTTTCAACACTCTGGGTGGAAACTGCCTTAGCTAGATCACCTAGTTCATTAGGAATATTTTCTACCTTCACATTACTGCAGGAACTAAGGTCTACTTTTTCCCATTTTCCAATGTTTCTCCCTTGTCAACAGCTTCTTTAATGTCCAAAAAGCTCAAAATCCTTAGAGCTTTAAGAGTTTCCTGTCACTGAGATGGGTGAGCATGGGATCCTACATGGCTGGTGCTAATGGCTATTAAATGGAAACTATAGAGCAAGCCACAGCCTTTAGGTAAATTCCACTGTCACTGGACTCTGTTGTGTCCATGACGCAGACTGACACCCTGTGCCATAGTCTACACATAATCTGGCTGGAGATTCGTGACTCACACCATCAGCACCATCCCAGTCACACTCGTTCCTCCTCAGGTTTCTTCTGTGTCTAGCTCTGTGAATCACAGCCAGTTCCTTATTCCAGAGAGTTTGGTTACATATTTTCCAATCTTATGAAAAATCCAGCTGTTGAAACAACCACATTTTCCAAACCATTTTGCCATTTATTCCACTGGGTGGAATCATATTACCAAGAATAGCTAGACTCAAGTGAAGTCACATGTGCATCAAAACGCAGTGAAACCATCTCTCCTGTTTTCTTCTTTTTCTTAGTGTTATCTATATTTACATTTCTACTCCGAGAAAAATAAAGCAGGATATCTCAATCACTGAAATTCTGCAACTTGAAGGATATTTAATAGTTTCCTCATTTAAGTCAGTGGTTTTTATGCCAAGATTCAATTTAAGCAGAATCTCTTGTGGGACTTCCCAAAAGACACTCATTTCTCCCCATTAACTCCTTCCCCAAATTCTGGAATGCCCTTCAGGTTAGAGAAGGTCCTATAGGTAATTTAAAGATAGTCCTCCCAAATCCCCCAACATCAGCAGAGAACTTCTGAAAACTGTGACCTTGGGTAGGCAGTCTGTCTTTCTGGGGTACATTAATAATCATTAGGTACTCTGTACTCATTTTGGGTTGGTGGAATCAGGTCAAAGGGTATATTTATCAAACAGCTGCATCCACAGTTACTAAAAGGAAAGTCCTGCTTTTCTTCTTTGTGTAAAGAGCCAGCAAACTTTTTTGATAAGGAGACAGCAAATGTTTTTGGCTTTGAGATCCATTTGATCTTCGCCTTTGCAGCCTGAAAACACAGCCAATACATAGCAAATTGGGTGTGGGTGCATTCCAATAAAATCTTTTTTTTTTTGGCACTGAACTCAGGGATTGAACTCAGGGGTGCTCGACCGCTGAGCCACATCCCCAGCCCTATTTTGTGTTTTATGTAGAAGGTCTCACTGAGTTGCTTAGCGCCTCGCCATTGCTGAGGCTGGCTTTGAACTCGCGTTTCTTCTGTCTCAGCCTCCCTAAGTGCTGGGATTACAGGCGTGCGCCACCACACCTGGATTCCAATAAAATCTTATAAACCAAAGAGGTGGTATACAGATTTGGTCTGCAGACCATAATTTGCAGGCCCCTTTTTATAGCATAAAGAAAGGTTAATGTCTCTTTTTGATTTGTGAATCACCTCATGACTCAGGTAGATTCCTATGCTCTTCCAGGCTCCCTTTACTTTCTCCCTGCTGTCTTGTGAACATAGTCTCCTTTTTAGCTTTCCCCTGATAAGTTCACCCTGGTCCAATTCCCAAAAGTTGGGCCCTGGCAAGTTTTGTCTTAGGCATTTGATTGGGAATTGCCCTGCACACGTGGGTGGCCTTTAAACCCTTTTGCATTTGTGGCTCATTCTTAATGACTCTGGATCTCTTTCCCAACTTACAATTGGAGGACTTTTACATAAGGAAGACTAGAATCTTTCTTTTGAACTTTTCCCAATGACAGAATATAATTCAATATTTGTAAATGAGCTTATACAGTTGTCTCTCACAGTGGCAAACAGGATGTCAGAAAAGACAAGTTCATAGCCCTGAACCTGCCAGACTCACCTGGGCACACACAGTTGCACCTGATACCCTGCTGGATGAAGTCTGCAGCCACTGACTTTGTGAGGCCAATCACGGCTGCCTTGGTGGTGCTATACACACATCTATTCACCACTCCTGAGGGGCAAGGCAAAGGGGACAATTGGAGGAATCAGAAACGTGCTCTCTTTTAGAGAGGAAACACAAGGTAGTTTTCTCAGTAGCATTTTCCTGCTTCCTCCCACCTTCCTTTAAAAAACAAAAACAAACAAACAAACAGGTTTTCTCCCAGTTTCTGAATCTAGGAAAATTTCAGTACTGGCACAATTTGAGACTCAGGTACTGAGATGCTGCAGTTAACTTAATAACAAACAGCAGTCTGCTTCTTGTTGCCAGTTGGTCTAACCCTTAGGCAGATTCCAGAAGAAAAAAAAAAGTTCAGGAGAAACAAAACCAAGCAAAAACAAATAATAAAATGAGGTGTAGGCACTGCTTTACATTCCTCTCTTCTGCATGCTGAATGTGTGTGTCTCTGAGAAGAAAAGGAATATTATCTCAGCAGTAGCTGTTTTCTTTTAAACTCACACATCCATCTGAGCCAGGCTGTGACATTTTCTCCATTTCCCCCCGCCATCCTAGTCCTTCAACTTGCCTTCTCATTCAGAGTCCAAATCAACTGTCTGGGAAGCACTCCTCAAACCCATGGGCACAGTCCCCTCCCCTGTAATGTGAGGGCACTTTGTACACACCTCTTGTTATAACACTATCACACTGCAGGATGGTATTTGCCTGTCTCGCTCCCCCTTTTGGACTATGAATTTGGGGAAGGGCAGGTGCTCACTCTATCATCTTTTTTTTTTTTTAACTTTTTTCTGAGGAATAGAAGTTGATGTTAATGTTTGTAACTGCACTTCTACATTTTGCAGAGTGATTTCAAGTACAAAGATCCTTTCTTCCTTCCTTCTCCCTTCTCTTTCTTTTCTTTTCTTTTTTCTTAGACTAGGTCTCACTATGCTGTCCAGGTTATGTTCAAACTCAGGATCCTCCTACATCAGCATCCCAGGTAGCTGGGATTGTAGGTTGTGCCACTATGCTCAACTCAGTCTATCATTTTGGATTAATTAAATGATAAATGTTTCCTTCTTCAGCTCAACATTCATCTCCATGTTCATTAGAAGAAATAAAAGGAGAGTGTTGGGGCAGGCCCTAAAATGGCTGTAGTTAGGCTCCCTCACCAAGACTTTTCGTGGGCTATGTTATGTTTTTAGTGTGTAGCCAGGGCTGGGAACCCACTATGTAATGGTTAGTCCAGAAACACTGTGACTCAGCATAGACTCAAGGTCATACACATTAACTTGTGAGCATCCGTTCCAACCCATGTAACTTACTGGTAGTGTGCCTTCTTTGTTTGGCTTGAACATAAAAAAGGTCTATGGAAATGAGCTGGGGCTGGACAGGGGTGGGGGGGCTGAAGCTGGGGGCTTGCTAATGGCGATGGCCACCTCAGAATAAAGGATGACCAATATTCCCACCATGCCTTGCATCTTCTTGGACCTGCGGAGCCCCCAAACTGTTTCCCAGGTCAGAGCCTCCACAGGACAGGAAGGCAAAGGAAGATGTTTAATTTTATGTCTATGACAGTAGGCCTGATGATTAAGGAACATATTACCAATCTTTTCAAAAAGCAGTTTTGAAATTATATATGGTTTTATGATCTTAGCTATGTTTACTCCCAAACCCATAGCTCATGTGTATGTGTGTGTGTGTGTGTGTGTGTGTGTGTGTGTGTGTGTAAGATCATCAGGAACCCCAGAGGAAGGAAGACTCCTACCTTTGATGCTAGAGGCCACGGAGGACATGTTGATAATGTTGCCAGATTTCTGAGCAAGCATCTGCCAAAACAAAACAAATGTGAAGGAAGAGGGAAGAGAATTTCACTCTCTAATCTCAAAATATTACATTTTAAAATGTTTCCATTTACTTATGGTTTGCAGAAACAATTTAACCAATGCATTAACTATTTGTGTTAGGAATTGTTAACAGTAAACCCACAACACCTGGCCACCCAACGGGAACTGTGGACTGTGTACACACTCACTGGTGTGTCTGAGGAGCCTCACCACTTTCCCATAATGCAAGAGCACCAGCAAGACCAAGGATGAACTCTGAGCCAAATGGAACATGAATGGAAGCCAATCATTACTGTGTGTTCCTGATGTTAGTACATAATCTCTCCATTCAAAACACACACACACAATCACATTTTGTGTCTGTGTATGTGTGTTCTGTGCGTGGTATTATGGATTGAGCCAGGGGAGCTCTACAACTGAGCTACACCCCCATAATTTAATTTTGAGACAGAGTCTCAAAACCCAGAGTCCTGGGTTTCCCAGGATGGCCTTGAACTTGTGAATGTCCTGACCCAGCCTCCTGAGTCACTGGGATTACAGGCGTGTGCCACCATGACTAGCTCAACACCTATTTGTTGAATACTAAGTATAGCCAGCTATTTTGATCCTTCTTGACATTTGGTTGACTCTCAGAGAAAAGTATCAGCTTTTTTGTGCCCTTAACAAAGAACTTCTCCAGTCCTGGGTTGGCTGGCATTCAAAACCCCCAATCATCTAATTCAGCTGGGACAGGAGGGCAACAATGTCCCCTCTGCGTTTCACCAGGGTTCACTTTACAAACTTGAGCTGAGTCAGTTCTGTACTCAGTCTCTTTCATTGTCTGCTACTAATGGATTATAAGCTCATTCAAAGTCAGGGATGTATGTTTCCTACATTTATACCCCACAGAAAACATAGTAGAATACTTTATACCAAAAAGGGATTTTTATTTTTTGTTTTTCAATTTATATTCGGAAATGAATATTTTTTTATTGTTGTTATTGTTTTTGTTTTAACTACCTGCCCCAGGTAACCGATGTAGCAGTCAACTAACTCCACTGTACTTTTAGTCCTTTTACAAAATTTAAATACTACCAGTTTTACCAAGAAAATATGTACACAAAGGAGTGAGGTTTACACAAACAAGAAGGATGAACTCTTCTACATATTTTGGTAACTGTAACATATCACAAAACAAATCAATATAGCCTCAAAAGGTAAGGTGCTGTGTCCTCACATGCCTTCATAATATTCCAGTAAGAAATGCCAAATACGGGGGTGTTTGAGGACAGAAATTTATATGTCCTAATTCTGAGGCTACGTATCAAGGTGCTTGCTGGAATGATTTCCTTAGAGGCCCACTCATGGGCACGTTGATTGCCATCTTCTGTCTCTATGTTTGCATCATATTTTCCTGTGCTTCTCTGTGTCTTTATTGCCACTTCCCGAAAAGTTTTTAATACTTGTTTTCAAAAGTAAATTTAAAAATACTAATGAGTTGTATGAAGGCTGGAGAATTCAAAGGACGTTACCTCAAGGGAATGTTTTCTTTTCTTTTTTGGTACCAGGGATTGAACCCAGGGGCATTTAACCACTGAGCCACATCCCCAGCCCTTTTTAAAAACATTTAAACATTTTATTTAGAGACGGGGTCTGGCTAAGTCTCTTAGGCTGGCTTTGAACTTGGGATCCTTCTGCCTCAGCCTCCTGAACCTCTGGGATTACAGGCATGTGTTACCGCGCCCAGCAAGAGGCATGTTTTTTTCGGCATGCCCTCTCTTACCTCTCCAGTACCTCTGTGGCTCAGCTAAAAGCAGGAGCTAAAGGAGAATCTTCAGGGCAAAGAAAAGCAATGGGGTCCATCCAATGCCAGTGCATTCAGGAGGCACTGAACTTTCAGGCTTCAAATTTGGGTTCTAGCCATTGGCTGGTTGTGTGATCTTGGGAAAGTGACCTAACCTCTCAGTTTAGTCAGTGGTGTGATAAGAAGGCTCATAGGCTTCTTCACAGTACTTACGATAACTCCACATATTTTATATCTATTTACTTACTTGTTACTCTCTTTCACCCCTCATAATGGAAGCTCTCTCATAGAAGGGACTTTGCTGATGGATCTTCTGTGCTTAAAAGAGAGCCTGGCATGTAGAAAGTGCTTAATAAATATTCCTTGAATGTATGAACTGTGAAGTTAAGTGATTTGTATCAAATGCCCAGATTTAAATGTTCAGTGCACACCAGTCATTCTGTCGGCTATACCTACTCCCGAGCATGCACAGGCATCCTTCCTGGGTGCCCAGTGTGGAGACTGAATGTGGTGCTTCACAGGTGGTGGTGGTAACCTTACTTTAGGAAGGAATGCCTTGATCATCAGGTACATGCTGCGGACGTTGAGATTCATCGAGAAGTCCCAGTCTTTTTCCTCACAGTCCAGGATGGTTCCATGATGGACAAAACTGAAAGAGGGATTGAAGAGTGGTGTTGGTAGTGGCTGTCATTAAAGGGCTGGGGATGTAGCTCAGTGGGAGGGAGCTTATCAGCACACATGAGGCACCATTTCAGTCCCTAGAACTGTTAAAAAAAAAAGCCAATAACAAAAAACTGCTACTAAAAATGCATAATTCATTTGTTAATAACTTTTTCTTATTGACTTAGACCATTGTCTCTTGCCTTATCAAGACTTTAAATAATTCAAACACAGTATCACTCAGCACAGTGTTAGTAAGGATCCCAACAACTTAAGCTAGAACATGTGTTATCTGAGAACAATATCTCTTTTAAAAAGAAAAAGACAAGAGTATGGGGTCACCAAACCAGAGAAGCTCTATACCAGCTGCACTGGAAACATCAATGCCATTAAAAACAATGAACACGTTTCTCTAGTGTTTTGAACATGAAGGGGTGCTGTATTTTGTCGAATGCTTTCTCGGAATGGAACCACCATTTGACCCAGCTATCCCACTCCTTGGCCTATACCCTAAAGACTTAAAAACAGCACACTACAGTAAAGCAGCCACTTCAATGTTTATAGCAGCACAATTCACAATTGCAAAACTGTGGAAGCAACCCAGATGTCCTTCAACAGATGAATGGATAAAGAAACTGTGGTACATATACACAATGG